>WIGO01000060.1:0-177455 GCA_014235945.1 Colletotrichum plurivorum
TTCGTGTACCACGAACTTCCTTCTTTCTTACTCCTTAAGCAACTAGAACCAATATACAGAGAACTACTGCTTCACCCGTTTTTGACCCGATCGGGTATCCTGTTCTACCAGCAGTATGAGAGAAAGATGTATATGGAGGCAGTAGCGTAGACGCTGGTCAAGCATCGCATCCCGTCATCAAGATGAATCAACAATGAAGTATGTTTAGTGAGCACCACAGCCGTTGAACGTTGAGTTTTGGGGCTTTTTTCAACAAGTTTTGGATTTGGCAGTTCCTGGAAGATAGCAAAAGCCGCCCCTGGTCAAGATATGCAAGCAATATCACATTTAAGAAACCCGTAGCACCACAGAGCCGGGAATGAGCACTGTTTGGTGTCTCAACGCAGAACTTTCTCCGCCAAGTGTTTACGTCTCAGCTGGCCTCCTGTCTTCGCAAGCACCAACATTTTGCGTCCATGAAGACCAGGAAGCCTCGAATTAGTAACGATGCGGAAGACCAAGTTATTACATTTGGTTTGTCTGTCTAGTGATCTCGAGCTAAGGTGCGCTCTTGGACGTGGTATCTACAGAGTGTATTTGTACAGGGGGCTCTTTTCCCCCATGCCATCAAGCTGTTCTTGAGAGTACTGTTGGCGTACTTCATGCTCGGATAACTTAGCCTTCTTCTTGTTAAGGGTCCACAGAAAAAACTCGAGTGAAAACGCAGACATGAGACCCAAGCAAATGATTCCTAAGGAGGTCCCATAGCCGGTGGGGTATCGCGGTCCTTCCTTATCCAAGAAGATGTTTGTTCCAATGAGACCTTGATAGCGCATCAGTATACGGACCATTCAAGACGATCGGATAGACCCTGTAGTGACTTACTGCCAAGATTTCCTGCGGCCAGAAGCCAGGCAATCCCAATTGAGCGTTTCCATGATGACGCCAAGTTATTCCCTATCCAGGCAGTAATCCCAGGCAGAAGCGGATAAATCCCAACCTGTGCCAGGACAACACCGAAATACATCGCGGGGACGTTCTTCGCAACATCTGGCGAGAAGCGGAACAGGACTGCGAGGGCCACCGCAAGTACTGTCATAGGCCCTGCGATAAAAGGCATGCGCCAGGAGTATTTGTCGGAGAGTCTCCCAGTAATCCACGCCGACACGCCGCCACAGAAGTAGGGAGGTATGGTCAACAGCTGTGCCTTCTCGGTGGAGAATCCCAGTTGCTTGATAATCTGGGGCATGGTAAACTTGAAGGCAGCATTGGGGACAGAGTTGGCCCAGGCGAGGAAGATGCCCAAAGCAATTTTCCAATCCGTCATGGTCTGAAACAGCAACCGCCAGGAGAAGTTATCGCCTTCTTGGGTCTGCGACCGAACACCAGAAAGACGAAGACGCAGATCGACATAACGCTTCTCGTCATCGCTCAACCACTTGGCCTTCTCAGGGGTATCGAGGATCAGGAAGGGCATGGCAAGGCCTGCGGCGACTGTTACTGCGCCTTCCAGAAAGAAGATCCATCTCCAGCCCTCAATGCCCCTCACGCCATCCATGCGAGCTATTCCAAAGGCGAGAAGGCCACTCAAGGCACCCGAGAACGCAGACGCAGTGTAGAATATCGCGAGTCGTTGTTGAAGCTCGTGTCGGGGATACCATGTGGTAACGATGAAGACCGCGCCAGGGAAAAAGCCAGCCTGGTGGAACATTTGTCAGCCAGCCGTCAACACCAACCGAGATATTGCTATTAAGCCCTGGGAAGGGAAGTCGTTACCTCGCAAAGGCCAAGAAATACACGACATATCACCATCCCCTTGAAATTTTTGACGGCCCCCATGAGAGTCATCACCGTTCCCCAAGAGAGGACCAAAAATGACAACCACAAGCTAGGGCGGACCTTCTTCAGGACGATGTTGGAGGGAATCTCTGTTTGTTTCCAGCATGTGTTAGTTTCACTGCGCAATAGAGATACGTGATCGGCAACGGGAACCGTCTCATCATGTAGGCTGACGTACCGAAGATGATGTACGGAACAAAGAAGATGGTGCTGGCGATGTTGTACTGGTTCCCAGTCAGGTTGAGATCCACGTCCATGCCTTCAATTTTTGCGTTGCCAATGTTTCCACGGTCGATATGAGACAGCAGGTAAAGAAGGCCCATGATGGGAATCAGCCGATAATCGATCTATGTCACCATAGGTAGGTAGTCGTCAGCATCGTTTCTTCTCTAGCTCTTCCCGCCGAGCTTTCAAGTATAAAGAAACTACTAGATTTCAGGGGGGGGATTTGGACACACTTTCCTGACCACTTTTTTCCCAACCTTCCCCTCATACCTTCTCATGTGTTCTGCGTCGTCGAAGCTCAGTCCCGCATATGGTCCAGGTGCGTCTGCTGCCTCCATGTACTTCGCATCCGAAGGAGCGTCGTCACCATACTGGTTGCTGGATTTCTGATTCATAGCCAAGAGAATTTGAGAACAGTCGGGGATTCAAAGGAAGCTGGCGAGCGCATACATCAAGGTCATGGACATAACTCCGGAGATATATGGCACCAGAAAGAAACAAATGAGCTTGCAAAAAGAAGAGTCGGACAGAATCCGTTCCCACTAATCTACGGATACCTGGGAGAAATGTTGCTGTTGCGGGGTCCCCGCAAGACCGAACATGGAGGAGTGCTGTGCTCTCTGTCCTCCTCCACGCTGCAAGGATGGCCCGACCCTTTCGAACGGTGTCTCTCCACGTGTTGTGAAAAAGTTTGGGGTAACATTGGGTTCTTTCGGTGAGCAGCTAGATGACAGCCCGGATCTCACCCGGCTAGCGTTCTGCACTGGAGAATCTCCGACGCCGGAGACACTCCGCAGAAAAATCGGAAACTTCCCACGTCCACCCATGCATGACCTTCCATCTCATGACACATTGGAACCGGCCAGTCAGCTCGAAGCTAACAGCGCTACGGTGGACGTCATAGATCAGTCAGTAGTCCATCGTGCAATGCGGATCATCAGCCTCTGGCTCCGAAGTCCCCATTCGCCTTGTGGTAAACATCTTGGGCCGCCTAATCAGGGCCCGGCAGTTTCCTCCTTGAACAACGTTGCTCGAGCCCTTCGTCCCAGTCAACAAATGTTTTCGAGAACAAACCAATACCTCGTTCGTCTCTGCCGCGATGTCTCCCGGTCACTATCCCAGCTTCGAGCACCTCCCACTTAACCCGGCTGGGCCTCGTGGGAATGCATGGGGCCTTTGGGGCTCCGACGACCAGATAGGAACTCTCAATCTCCTTACAGACAATGTTGTCGCGAATGCAGCCAAGGAAAACATAATCAATGGTCAAAGGGTGTCTTTAAAGTAAGCATTGCTCAGCGCTTGTCGTTTGATGTCTCGACAAGACTCGGAGTATCCGGCTCCGGGTTGAATGAAGCCTGGTTGCTGTACTTCATTGAACAAATGACCTAACTTGACCTTAGCTGGTCTATGACGGGTGCGTCGAATCCCAGGTTTACACGGAAACTCTTGGAGTTGCACTCCATCAACAAAGCGCCCCTCAAGCACGCACACGATGACGAGGTCTGTCTGCAGGCTTGACAATCCGTGGCTATGACCTCGGCTGATTTGAACGCTATTAGTGGTCATTCAATTCGCAGTGCAGCTCACAATGGGATGGGCTCCGACACTACGCCTACCAAGATGAAGCCGTGAGTCGCCAGCCAACTTCATCCCCCAATAATTATTGCCTCTGACCCTTGGACGAAGCTATACTACATGGGTCGCACCGCCGAAAACTTTGCCTGTTCGCCTGTGCCCAACGGTATTCAGCGTATGTTCAATCCATGTCCGCTGAAATCGTCTCTATACTGTGTTCATGTTACTGCTATGCGTACCTAACACTGACGATGTCTCTCTGCAGACGTTTCAATGAAGGGCATTGCTGGTCGGGCCGTTTTTGTCGACTGGT
Organism: Colletotrichum plurivorum; assembly: GCA_014235945.1. Taxonomy (NCBI): domain Eukaryota; kingdom Fungi; phylum Ascomycota; class Sordariomycetes; order Glomerellales; family Glomerellaceae; genus Colletotrichum; species Colletotrichum plurivorum. Next base: position 3,932 of record WIGO01000060.1, read on the forward strand.
ATGCCTGGGCGCAAAAGCGAGGCCTTGAAGTGGATGCTTTTACATCCTATGAGGTGCTCTTTGTTGACATCATTGAGGCTTTGAGAGACCAGGGCCTCGACATAGACGTGTTCCGCCCAGGTGACATTCTCGTCATCCGTTTTGGATACCTCGCCCAGTACGAAATGATGGCCGACGAGAAACGAGACAGTCTCAACGAGCTCTACAAGACACAGAAGCCAGACAACATCGGTATCAAGCCCTCTCGAGATCTACTTGAGTTTCTGTGGAACAACAAGATTGCCGCAATCTGCGGTGACACACGCTCGCTCGAGGTCTGGCCCTGTAAGGACACGGAGTGGCACTTACATGAGTGGCTCTTGGCCGGTTGGGGCATGCCTATCGGCGAGCTTTTCTACTTGGAAGATCTTGCACGGATCTGCTCATCACTGGGAAGATACGTGTTTTTTATGTCATCCTCTCCAATGAACGTAAGTTCTCTCCCATTTCTGATGGCTGCCCAAACTTTGCTAATCGTTATGTTTGCTTTTCCTTCCCCGTGACAGGTACCTGGTGCAGTTGCAAGTCCTCCTAATGCCTTGGCGTTCTTCTGAGAGCTGCAAATGTATTTCACTCGTGTTACACTAGGAAGCCACTCAGCGATTCTGGTGTGCTCGAATAAGACCGAATATCTACCAAATAGCAAGTTTCTGCTTTCCATCTTGCTTGACATCTGGTTGTTATTTGTTGCTAGACAAGACCTTTGAAGAATCGAGAGTGAAAGCTCCTTCATATATATCATTGGCCGACGGTTTACAAGAGGTCCTTTTAGTTCCATTCTGTAAAATCAACGATCCCGACCCTTTGGTCCAAGCAGGCTATCTAGGTATCTCCAAGCTTTTTCGACGTTCTCGGGGATGTCAACGTGAACGAGAAAATTCTTGCCCTTTGGCCCATACCCATTGGAATCGTCTCTCAGGCGGGGTATTTCGCCCAAGAGCAGGTCTACCAAGCGCTTCATGTTCCACAAATCGTGCGAGCCTGTAGTTGTATCTTGCCCGTCGTAGTCGAGATGCTCGATTTGGTCCATTGGCTCTTGGTCCTCTTCGACTGGACTTTCGGACTTGAGAATAACCTTGGGAGTAAAAGTCGGCCAGCTGATGACTCGGGGAGCAGCATCTCCATGGTCAGAGTAAACCTTCTCGAACGTGGCGACGGTTCTCTTGGACATGGTGGGATCCTGGACAACGACGATTGATCGGGGAGCCGACACTCCACACCTTTCCAGAATTTCGCGCGATTTGGAAGCATTCTCTCCGCAGTTCGTAGATTTGTCCTCGACAACGACAAGTAATCTGCCGGTATCATTCCCTGTCATGATTGCGCCCTCGGATCCTGCACTAAGTGCGCGAATTCCATACCATCTCTGTGCAATCAGTTGAAGAATACGTGCTTCCGGCTCTCCTTGCACATCTCCATGCATGCTATGATAAGTTGGGTGCCTTGCCACAGCATCATACATGAACGGTGTCGAGTGGCCGATACCTCCGCACAGCACGAGGACAGTGTTTCTTCGGCGCCTGTAGGGAACAATGGTCAGTCGTGGCATTCGTCTCGGCATCATTTGCCCAATCCTGACGATCTCGAAACTGACATATTGATCTTCAAGTCTGAGTTCTCTGCGAAAGCTGAGAAGACTACATCGGCAAGGGAGAGCACGGAAGACGCGCAAAAAACGATGGCGTCGACGGGTTGAGGGCCATCTTGCTGGGTGAAAGTTGGAAGAGACTGGTAAAAGGCGTTGAGACAGTCAACTCCAGCGATTTTTTCATCAGCTAGGAACGAGGATAATGTGTTGATTGCCTCTGCCAGCGCAGCCATGTTCACGGCTTGGCTAGGGAGTTGTTGATGACGGGGACGAGCGTCGCTTGCTTCTGGTGAGGGCCAGGTGTCGGGTTCTCCACTTACACGCTAACCGAATTCGGTACCTCCGGAGTACATGTCAGCCTTTGACTTGGGTGGAGCACTCGCGTATCGCAGTCGCACTCCAGGTGAGGCAGCCAAAGCAGCAATCAAGGGGAAAGACCTGAATCGATTGTCGCATACGTAGAGCCGTGGTCATCTCCACCGCACCTGACAAGCAATTGGTCTCCAAGTCCAGGTTGAAGAATGTCAATCCGATACTGCGCAAGTGCATAGTTGTTCGTTAGGTAGAATTGATCCCTGGGTACCTGCAGCACTTTGTTCCCGCACGGCCAGGATGAAGACACGATGCATTGTTCTCAACATGACGAATGACAATGCTGCTGCCACGGGACAAGGCATGGTCCAAATTTTTCATTTTTTATGTAAGATTCTTGTTTGGAAACGTGCCGTGACAGTAAGTGAACCGCACTGATCCATAACGCGGATGCAAATGCGAGAAGGCATGGGGGCGGATCTGCGGAGTTTATAAGCCCAAGCCCACATCAATATCAAAGTCCGCAAAGGACAGCCTTCGGAGTGTCGTTTCGGAGTAGATCGAGTTCATCTTGGCACTTCTCCGGCATTTGAATCAACTCCTTTGGGATATCCAATTTACTGGGACTACCGGACATGTCTTCTGTTGAAGACGCCCTTCAAGTCTCGGCAATCTGTCGAGCACTGCCTTCTGATTTTGCTATATATATGTACTTCGTCGGTCGACAGCGGTCACGGAATGTTTTCAATCTTCATTTCTCACCAACACATTCTTTGAGCCATTTCTGTGTTACACATGCCTTCATCAAACACCCAAGTCAACAGGACTGTCGTTCTTCGCAGTGTTGGACAGGGCGGGACACTTGAAAAGCGATCTATTCCCTCGGCAGGCCCTGGCAGTGTTGTCATTCGAGTTTTCGCGGCGTCGGTCCGAAGCAACTCTCCAATCGTTTATCGGAACCCAAACAGCGGGCATGCTTTGCCGTTTCCCTTCGTCCCTGGATTTGCCGCCATCGGAAGGGTTGTGGGCCTTGGCCCCGACGCAACCAGGCTGCAAGTGGAACAGCTTGTCTTCTTTGATCCTTTCATACAAGCTCGAGACCGGGGTGGAATTTATATTTCTGGCATGATGGAAGGGTTCGATGAGGGTAGCCAAAAGCTTTCGCGTGTAGAATGGCGCGACTCCACGTACGCCGATTTTGCCAAAGTGCCTCTCGAGAACTGCCATCCCATGGATGAGAAACGTCTCCTCGGCGACATCAAGACCGGTGGCTTGGGTTACTCCATTCTGGATCTCACCCATCTCTTCAGCATGTTCATCCCTTTTGGTGGACTCGCCGACGTTGATGTCAAGTCCGGAGACACGGTCATCATTGCACCAGCAACTGGCAGATATGGCAACGCCGCGGTCCACGTAGCTCTTGCTATGGGCGCACACGTCATTGCTATCGGAAGAAATTCTGAAGCCCTGTTGGGACTCGAGTCAGTCAATTCACGCGTGTCTACGGTTGTACTGAGCGGTGCAATCGAGCAAGACACCGAGGCGCTGCGCAAAGCGTGCCGAGGATCTGCGGATGTGTTCTGGGACATGTCTCCCTCTGCGGCAGGAAATTCAACCCATTTCAAAAGTTGCCTCGACGTTCTCTGCCACGGCGCCCGCATCAGCTTGATCGGTGGCGTATCCTCCGGTGTTGACTTTGGTTACATGGACGTGCTGGGAAAGGGATTGACAATCAGGGGCACATGGATGTGTACACCTCATCAAGCCCAGAGGCTCATTAAGATGGTTGAAATTGGCGTGCTTCCGCTCGGGTGGAGTGCAGGAATGGGCCCAGTGGTGAAATATGGTCTGGAACGTTGGGAGGAAGCCTGGGATGCAGCGACTCATAGAACGCAACCCGGCGAGATCATGATTGCTCCCTGCTTTGCGTGATAATTGACCATGGAGTTGCTTTATCTCACTTGGACATGATTGGTAGAAGAATTAACAATCCCTCCTCCTGAAGTAGGCGAATATCGCGACTGATGGAGTTGCGAGGTCGATCTGCCGCCTCAAACTTGCCTAAATGGGCTGCGATGGTGCATCGGCCCCATTTCTTCGCTATGGGAAGAAGTTGATTCGTGTTGTCATTCATATGTCTGCTGCACCTAGGTGCCGATCTACCCGGCTGGCAATTTCTCCGCAGGCTGGATCAACCCGGAATGGGGTTCAACTGCTCTCGCTAGGTCCTGTTTCAATTAGGGGTTGGTGTCAACTAAATGAGCCGAAAAGCTTGTAAACATATTTAAGCATTCTCTTATGCTTGGCAGTCCGATGCCAACTTCACGTCTTCGTCTCAATGCCTCGTTCGCTCATTTGATCTCGACCACAACATTTCCAAGAGGCTGGATCTCTTCACACTCGTTTCTCTTTTTTTCAGACAAAAGATCTCCAAAATGCGCAATTCGATTCTTGCCACCGCCGCTTTGGCTCTGGGAGCGAGGGCCGACATCTATCCCAACTACGAGTATGGCAACATGTTCTACCTCGGCCCAACCACCGGCGGCCAGTACATCACTAAAGCCACCTATTCCATGGAGGTTCCCGCGCCTCCAAAGGACTGGGTTAAGTCAAACGAGAAGGAGCGCTGGCTTTCATTGTGGATTGGTGTGCAGGACAACCCGAGCAACGGAGATGTGCTCAAGATGAACTTTGTCCAGCCTCTCCTCAACTGGGGCCCTGACAACTCCGTCTATGGTTGCAGTGCTCCCAACAGCCAGTGGTGTGCTGCTACGAGCACCTACACTCCTGATGGTCAGATCGGACAGCCCTATGTCGTGGTTGAGAAGAATGCGGTTCTGGACTTCGAGAGTAAGCCTATACTGAACTACTACTTGTCCTTCGGTGTTGAGTGAACAAGCTTGACTGACATAGCCATAGTTTCTCTCAACTCCGCGACAGATCAGATCGACCAAAAGATCTACCAGAAGGGCAAACTGATCTCTTCGGAGTCTGATTGTGAGTTTGATACGAGTGATCGCCCGCGGCCGAGACTAATCAAACCCGTGCAGCTAAGGGCATGAGACCCGCGGTGTTCTACTCCGGCAATGAATGCTACGGCGATGGCTGTGGCACCCTCGACGCTTACAGCTACAATAACATTACCCTCGTGTTCAACAAGGCCGTCCAGAACTTGGGTGACTTGGTAAATTACACCAACGCGACTCACACTGGATGGCAGACGAAGGACAACGGGATCACTTGGACTATCGAGTCAATTGCCATCGAGAAGGACAACTTGACGCAGTGATCATGCGGCTTTACTCATGTCGAATCGCTGTTCGTGCGGTGCATCTTTGTCTGCTTCACTGTAAATAGTTTAGAGCTTGGGTGCCACTTCCAGGCTGGCATAATTGTACAAACTCTCGATCAAAATCGCCGCCTAGTTGTCGACGCCAAACAGCGCCATCGCATGCACAAAAGGCTGTCGTGGCCGGCCAGGCCGAGCTTCTACCGGTGACACACTGAGGCTTTGACTGTGGTTATGTCTCTCGGATTGAAATGGAGTTCTTAAGCCCGTGATGGTGACGTATTCAGTGACGGTTGCTTTGAGTAAACCAAAGAGCTCCACTGCCAACTGCGGCGTGTGTCGGAAGTGCCGGTGAGGAAATTACCCTTTTAGGAAAGTCAGGTCTCCGGCGCTACACATGTCCGGTGGGATCAAGCTACGCCAAAGCCCCTAGTTAATTATGAGGCACACGTGGATTTTAGGTATCTCCGAGGCCACTCACTTGTCCCGCTGGTCCTCGGAGCTTAGCGTTTGCAATAGTCAGAGTATTCACCGAGTTGCGGTGCCCTTTGTGACTACAGTTAACCTGTGGTTTCCCACCCAGAGTATCTAGGCTCAACGTCTATAACTGGAGTTTACACTATCGCCGATCCTTAATTTGAGCTACCAGACGCAGAAAGAAGCAGATACAAAATGAATACAAATAGAGTACCAAGCCCTTCTTATGATTTACTTATCATTCACACACACCTTGTGCTGCACGTCACTTCATCAGATGCTGTCTCAGTTCCATTAAACCAGTCCTACCTTAGATTATCATCTCTCATATCAGCCCAAAAGACGCCAAATCGCAGCTATGGCCCCCAGAACCCCCAAGTACGCAAGAGAACAGCCCGCCGGCTTCGTAAACCGCATCGAAAAAGTGGCAATCGTCGGTGTAAGTCAACCCCACGTAGGAGAGAAAACGAATGTTCGAAACCTGTCATGCCAAAGAGCTAGTCTAACAGACATGGGCGCATCAGGTCACCGGCACTATGGGCAAGTACGTGACCCAAGAGCTTCTCAAGGGTGGAAAGCATATCATCACAGCCATTAGCCGCCACAACAGCGATTCCAAGCTACCCGCAGGGGTGATTGCGGCCAAGGTTGACTACGACGACGAGAACTCCATTGTTGAGGCGCTCAGGGGTCAGCAGTACCTCATAATCACCTTGTATAGTCGTGCTCCACGCGACATACAATTGAAGCTCGTCAGAGCTGCTGCCAAGGCCGGTGTTCCCTACGTCATGCCCAACGCCTGGGGACCGGACCCGAACAACGAAACTCTGATGAGCGATACTCTTCTTGGCCACTCGTTCCAGGAAGCAGTGAAAGAGATCGAGCAGCTCGGTGTCAGCGAGTGGATCATCATGTCTTGCGGTTTCTGGTACGAGTTCAGCTTGGCAGGTTCCCCCGATCGTTACGGCTTCGATATGAAGAACAGGTCCCTCACCTTGTTCGACGATGGCCAGGTGAAAATCAACACCTCCACCTGGTCCCAGTGCGGTCGTGGCCTTGCGGCTTTCTTAAGTCTGAAATGGCTCCCTGACGACGAGCACGACGAGACTTCCAACATCCAGAACTGGGCGAACGACGCATTCTACATTTCGAGCTTCCTGGTCTCCCAGCGAGACATGTTTGAGAGCGTCAAAAGAGTTACATGCACGGAGGACAGTGACTGGACGATCAAGCACGAGAAGTCACAAGACAGATGGAAAGCTGGGCATGACGCCCTGAAATCAGGAGACAGGACTGGGTTCTCGAGGTTGATGTATACTCGAGTCTTCTACCCCAATGGCGACGGCGATGTTGAGCACAAGTACGGCTTGGCAAACACGGCACTCAAGCTGCCGAATGAGGACCTGGACGCCGCCAGCAAGGAAGGGGTGCGCATGTGTTTGTCTGGAGAACTGGATGGTTATTAAGAATATTGAATTGAAAGCTTAACCGGAGTTGACAGGTTATGCATTCAGCATCGCAGCTATTAGTAACAATTGACACGATGGATGAACTATACTTCCGCTGAAAAACAACGTCAGTTGGTAGCGGGTAACCACCGGCTACGAAACGATGTTCCGATCGTATCAAGAACAATAACAATTGGGAGGATTGTCCATCGTTCTCGGTCATGGGTTCCCGGGCTTCAACCCTGCTGCACCGCTATCATCAACTTTGATGCCTTCGGACTCGGACTTTAAGACATGTGCGCATGATCGCACTCCGCGGGCTTCAGACTTGGTCAACGCTTTGGCTTGGCAGTATCCCACGGTATCCCACCGGCCAAGCTTAATAAAGAATGAACCCTTCTTAAACCAAGGCCTCCTCCAGCTTTGAGATCATATACTTTCATGAAATTATCCTCGACTTCACATTCATCATCAGATATCCTACACTTTTGAAATAAACAAACAAACATCGACATCATGAGCAACCCTGAGAAGACCACCGAAGTCGTCAAAGTTGTTGACGCTCCCATTGCCGAGGTCTGGGCAATCATTTCGGCTTTCGGTTCCGAGAGACTCTGGTTCCCCGGCGTTGACAACTCCAGCCTCGAGGGCTTCGGCATCGGGTCGGTTCGCACCCTCAAGTTCGACCACGGAGCCGTGGTACGCGAACGGCTGGAGGTGGCGGATCCCGAAACCCACACCATCCGATATCTCCTCCTGGACGAAATCCCAAACACCACCAACCCTCGCGGCACTCTGCAACTGACCGCTGTCGGAGAGAACAAGACGCAGTTCAGCTGGACCGGGGCGTCGGAGTGGACCGAACCTACTTTCAAGCCGGTTCTGGCAGACATGTTGGACAAGATGTTCAGCGGGTGCATCGATTCTCTCGCAGCCAAGTTGAAGTAGCCCGTGGGCTCGGGAATTGTTCTTGCGCTGAGAAATATTTACACGGAAGGTCTATGTACATGAGCGCTCAGAGCGGAGCAAACTTCTGGTTGGTTTGAGGTGTATACAGAGCGGGTGAATACAAGTATTATCAACTCCAAGGAATGTAGTCGAGGTGGAGAAAATGGTTCGAGTGAGACAGCCTTGGAACAGATCAGATCAATTGCGAGCAGCCGTGGTTGGCATTACTCGGCGTGCATGGATACTGTCCAGATGACATCTTGGCTTTGATTCGGTAAACAGCTTAGTCTTGGCGATCGTTGCGGTCGTGCTTCTTGCCCTTCTTGCACGGACGCTCGGGCGCAGGCGCAGGATCTGCATTGGAATCATATTTAGCGACTGTCATGTCTCACTTGGCATTGCTTGTCCGACTTCTCCAGGGTGACCAGCGACATTAATGGGACGGAAAACATCACGACGTCAAGTGTCAGAGGCAGAAGCCCCGGTCGGAGGCGAACTCCGTTTTACAAGGTGTCGCGGAAAAAACAAAACATGGCATTCTCTATTACAAAGATGCTCTAGTAAATCTATTTCGTACCTTGCTCAGCAACAATCTTCTCCAGGCTGACCATGGCGTTCTCCAACAGGTTCATCTCGCCAGGGTTGTTCTGGGTGTAGCGGGAGTTGAACTTCATGATGCTCTTGGTCTTCTTGTAGGTGGCGATGTCGAGGTTGATGGGGGTTCCGACAACGTTCCAGGCGATGGCCTCCGTGCAGGGAGGGGTGGTGAGGGAGCCGGAGTACCTGGCCGAGTGTTAGTTGACCATGTTCATACTTTATTTTGTGAACACAATGGAACATACTGGAAGATGGTGTTCTTGGAGAGGTGGGTAGCCAGGGAGCTGAAGTCGAGGGGACCAGTGGCGGCGTGAGATCCAACCTTGGCGACCTGGTCGACGTTCTTGAAGACGGCAGCCAGAAGAGGGTCGGAGGTCTCGGCGACTTCGATGGGGAAGCCAACGACGGCAAGGGAAGTGCCTAGATCATGATCGTTAGTAACACTGCCCCATATGTATCAGACAATGTATTCCGGAGACTTACCGTTGCCGGCTTCGGACTCCCAGACAAAGTGGACCTCGAGCGGGAAGTGCTCGCCGTTGATGCGGTGCTCGCTCGGGGTGTGGAAGTGGAACTGGCGGAGGGTGAAGTTCTTGCCGCCGTTGAGCATGGTGCCGTTGGCGCGGACCTCGAGGAAACCGTTCAGGTTTTCCAGCTCGGCGCCCTCAGGGTGGTCCTCCACGGCGAAGGTGATGGTGGATCCCTGGACCTGCTTGGTGTTGGACTGCAGAACGTTGATGGGAGACTGGTTCTTGCCGAGGGCGCAGGCGGAGTTGTTGGAGGTCAGAGAGTGCCAGTTGAGGGGGCCGTTCATGCCGTCGAAGCCAAAGGTGCCCTCGGCTCTCTTGTAGAGGCTGGTGCCATGGTGGCAGAAGGCGGAAACGGCGGGGATGAGGGAAAGAATGGCGGTAGTCTTCATGGTGAAAGAATGATGGGGTGGTAAAAGATCGTGTTGTTATTTGTAATGAGAATATTGTACGTTGAAAAGAATGAATGTGCTCGGTGAGGTGAGTTGCGAATGTCACGATGAAACAACAGATTAAAAGAGGGACAGATCTAGAGGTAGATATACACCAGCACTGCAGAGTAGCAGTCGATCGTGGGGTCGGAGAAGCTATGACACTCGAGATGCGATATTAATTTCGTGGAGTCATGGTGAGAGAGCGTGAGAGAGAGCTATCTTGGTTCATGGCAACGTCTTGGCAGGCTTGCCTGGCCAGAACGGCAGCGAAAACCACCAGGCCAAGCCTCCGCCCTTTGAGCGTCCGTCCTGCAAGCACTTTGCCGGTCGGCGGTTTGGGCACGAGAAGCGGGCAGACCTTCAGCGGACACGTGCTTGGCAGCGCTCAATCGCGGACGGGACCAGGGGTGCAAACAGCAGGGGTGAGAGTCAGTGAAGGGGTCTTGGGTCATGGGAAACACATGACGAGAATGAAGGGGAGGCTCCCCGTGCTGGCGGCTGGAGGAGGCATGGCCCCTGAGAGAAACGACATCGTGGCGGAAGGTCCCCCGAAAGAATGTCCGAAAGCAGGATGTCATCAAAAAGTCAAATTTGCGAGCGCTTGGCGTGAGCGCATCTCTATGCCGCGAGGCCAAGAAAAAGATGTGTTGTCGTGGACCATGGTGCGGTGCCGATGGGTGTCGAGATTAGCATCGCCCCGTGGGAACACCACCACCACTTCCCGCATTCATCAAGATCATATATGTCAGCAGAGAGCCAAGACCTTTGGGTCGGCCGATATCCATGGGCTATGGAGCGTGGGAAAAACACTCGGCCATTCTTGCTAGTCGGCCCAGGTGGTCGGCGCCGGCTGAGTCATGGCTCAAGTAGAGAGTCGTAAGTAAGCATGAGATGGTCACAGAAATTCATCAACTTGGGTCAAGTCTCTGTTAAGAATAGCCGCGTCGTCTGGGATAGAGCCCGTCTGGAGTCCGTCAGGCGTTCCTGACTAGAATCGTCCGAACTCAGAGTTGCGGGTAGGCGAACAGCAACACACGCGAGGATGGAGGGACGGAACCCAGACTATCGGGGAGGCAAGGAGTGGTTGTGCTGGAAAAACGAACCAGTGACGGATGAAATTTTACACTATGATGATGCGACGCGGCCTACGCCAAGATCAAGGGGGGCAGGGCTCCGGGGTCGTCAACGGTTGATGTGGTGTACAGAGTAGCACCAGCAAGGAGGGCAGTGACCTGAAGCGCGCGGATCTATAGGCTCGCCTCGGGCTGGGTACATCTTGTGGATAAGGAAATAGGGGCACGTCGTAGGTACCCTTACCCAAAGGCAAGGTCGAGGTGCGTGAGAGAAAAGCTCCAGATAGACTGAAAGTTACGTGGTTGATGCCGGTCAAGATAAGGTTTAGGGCCCTGGAGGGCTATGCAGCCAGGTGCATCTGACCTATTTGATTGGAGCATACAGAAGGCCGAGAGATGAGCTCCAGGTGAGCTGGCTGGGAGGCCAAGACATGCTACTACAATGGATGGGGCCCACGCACACAGCCACAAGAGTCGACGATGGCTTGAAGATGTGTGACTGTGAGTGCCACTGATGGGGTGCCCGGCAAGTCTAGGCGGCCTTCCACACCGTTGAAGGCAGTGGCAGACGGACTGCTCCGAGGCCCAGGTTGCCTAATTGGCCTGCGCACCTTCAGTCCGTTTGGTCTCCCCATCCCATCCATGATCCCATCCAATCCCTCATCTTAACTGTCGCCAAGCCCGTCGAGTGACCCCCTCTCGACGTTGGTAGCCAAGTCGGCTTGGCGGGCATATAGTTGCGGCGTTCTCTCTTCTGGAATTTCCAAGAAACGACCAAGACTTTTGTCCAAGACTCGGCTAAACCTCCAAGAGGCGGACCAAGACCTCCAAGACCTGGGGACGCAGCCGACTTGCTGGTTCGAGCATGGCGTCGCCGTTTTTCCGTGGCTTGGAGCGGGCGTACCGGCATTCTGGGACCGGCACATCAGATGGACTCTGGTCTCTGGTCCATATTATTCTTTTTTTTTTATCCGTCGCCATTTTCCGAATCGCCGCTGCTTCCTGTCGTCTCAACATCAAGGTACCGCTGGACGGAGAATTCAGGGACTGACTGAGCTGCCAGAACGGAAAACAGCACGGACCTGATTTTGCAGCCGGCGGGCTGGACGTTCCTTCTTCAGTAGCCTTCCTTCCGTCTTGCCTGCCAGAATGGCGCTGATGCCCTCAGACTCAGGGGCCTTGGCGCACTAAACTCAGCACTGCTTGCTCCAGCGACTTCTCTCATTGGTTGTTGCTGGTCTCCTCGGGCTTTGACAGCCTGTCGTTAAAGTGGAGACGTCGCAGTTGGCATGTGGGAGGAATACGGGCTGTGAACCTCCACTCGGGCACACTGCAAGTGCAAAGGGCAGGGACAATTCCAATTCTTTTCTGGTGCATGAGAGGTATCGAAGTACCTTCCTATCTTTCGGACTCTCGCCCGCATTGGACATCGTTCCCAAACTCCCGTCTCCCACTTCAGTTTACCTGGGTACCTCTGACCATCATCAATGTCACTCTCGTTGGATTCCCTATCACAGGCTTTGCCTTCACCAACATCGGCGACGACGCCGTCATCGACATCTGCGGCCCCGCGTCCAACCGTCACTGCCTCGCCCACGTCCTCCATCTGGACAGACCTACCTGAGCCGGTCTTCAGGCAGCATGTCGTAGAGCTCGAGAAGCTGACAAATTCTGTCCCCGTCGACGCGCAAACATTTCCTCTTCCTCCTCCGGGCGACGGAGACTCGGATGGTCCGGGCCCGAATGTGGGCGGCCGAAACTCCGCCTCAGCCGGCCAGCCCCGCCGACTCTCTCTGGCATCTGAGCAGCGACTAGCCGATGATATCACGTATCTTGTCGCTGTTGGGGAAGGCGCTCAGTCCGTCGCTGCTGCCACAGTCCAGGAGACTTGCCGCCTCGAAGGGAAGGGACCGGCACTCAGGGTCGCAATTGCCTCCGTTGACGCCATCGAGCCCAGCTCACAGACTTTCCTCCGCTCCGTCTTCCAGCAGTTGTCTTCATCATCGTCATCGTCATCATCGTCGTCGCCATCATCTTCGCCAGCAGAATGTTCCGAGCTTCCCTCGAGTGCCAAGACATCACAGTTACCTGCCCGCCTCTTGGACGAAGTCACCCGCCATCACCAGTCCCGTCTGCTCAACCGCCTCCGTTCGTCCAAGTGGAAAAAGCCCGCCTATCTCGCCCGCACTCACAAGAAACCCTTGCACGCCGACTTTGCCAATCTCGTTCATCGCGCCCAGTTCCTCTATACCAAAAAGGAGGCGCCAACGCGGGCGCAGCTCGAGCGCGACCTCTTGGCTCTCGCCGCCACTCTCGAGGCTTTCGAGACGACCACCGACGACCATGCGAGCCTCGTCGCCGTCGTCCGCTCCAGCTACCACGTGTGCACCTCACCCCTTGTCGCCGCCTACCTTCAACGACTGCAAGCCGTTAGACCGACAACTCAAATTCAAGCTTGCCTGAAAACTTTGCGTCAGCTCGAGAAGATCGCTGCATACTACCGTATCTGCCTAAGCCTCAACACCATGTCCCAGTCTCTACCCAACATCTTCGACGACGTGGAGCTGCTCTTCCTGCCTCCGTACGAACCGGTGCCCCTCACCACCGTCGCCTACCAGCCGTGGGCCAAGTCCACTCACGTGCACGCCGAAGTCATTCTCAGTGTCCATCACGATCTCGAGGCCCATCGACCGCAGCCAGGTGGTCCTTCTTGGTACCCCCCGAGATGCCTCGGTGCCTCCAAGTACTTTTGCTACCTCTGCTTCCTATTCATACGACACCACGGTGCTTACTTCGCCGCCAACACGCACGGGGCATGTTACGACCAATGGACCGTCCCGGACCTCGCCGACTATCCTGAGACGCTTGCCCGCCGCTACGGGGAGGTGCTGCGAGCCATGGACTCCGAAATCCAAAACCGGATGCAAGGCGCCGTATGGAGACCAGAGCCCATGACGAGTCGAGAGAATTTGATAGGCACCATCGGAGAATAATATATCGGCACTGACCTAAAGTTCATGTTGTTGTTGGTTTCGAGGCAAGTGGCTGTGGCTCAGCTGAGCAACTCGCAACCCAAACCCCCGTCAAATGCACGTGGCTTGCCTGCAATCTCTTTTCGTTGCAGAACCTGGAGTCCAGCACGACGGGTCTGTCCCAGCAACCAGCTGCCTCTCGTAGATCCTCCTATCATGCGCCCGTTTTGCGCGCGCACATGAATCATGTTCATTCACCGCGCACGGGGAGTTAGCGGCCTTTGCGCTGCCAGATTCTGCAGACGAACGATTGAACAAAATACCCATGCCAATAGACGGATTTGACCGTTGCAGATCCCGTTGATCGTGTTCACGGCTCTATGCTATGTGCAGTACCTCCATAGCCACCCGTACACGCCCTTGTTGAAGTCTGGACTGTCTCTGTCGCCTGAGCCGGACGACGGACGACATCGGCGATGCTTCTGACTCTGGCAGCCCCACCGTACTTCTGCCCTTCCTTCTCTCTCTCTATCTATCTGCCTCGCTCTAATACTGATAGGGGAGCCCGGTGCGGCGCAGCCTGCGTTTGTTCAGGAAGTAGTACTGCACGTTGGCCCAGATACCGCAGAAAGCCGCCACGGTCACGAGACCGGTGATCACAGTCCATCCCTGGCGGTACTTGGGCGCGTCCTCCTCGCGGAAGAGCTGCTTGCCGACGATGCCCGAGCAGTTGGCGGCCATGATGAGGATGGCCATGGTAATCGACCGTTCACCGGCAGACTTGGCGTTCATAGAAACCCACGCGCCGTTGACGGGGTCTGGCCCAATCGAGTCAGCTGCGTGATCACGGGGTTCTTGCGATAAAGAAAGAACTTACGCCAAGGAAACGAGAAGGCCACGGACAAGGTCAACATGGTGAACCTCTGCGTGCGGCCCGAGTCAATAAGCAACATGTTGCCAAGCTACGCATTGTCAGGTGAATATTCGGCCAAGAAACCACGCTGGAGAAGAGTCGACTCACGTTGAAGCCCCAAAAAATGAGCAGACCCAGGAACACCCATGGTCCGCGCATCTTTGACTTGTCGCTGTCGAAACGGGTCAGTTTGGTTTGGTTTTGATCAACTGAGCCTTGGCGCCCGTCCAAGATTAGCCAGCACTTACGCGATCCAGCCCCAGAACAGGTTGACGGGAATGAGAATCCAGGCGCCGATGGAAACCATGGCGTTGGACTGCAGCCTGTCGTACCCCATCGAAGTAACGAGCGACGGCGCGTACGAGCTCAGAGTGGAAGATGGTGCGAGCGCCGAGATGGTGAAAATGACGTGCGGGATCAACCTCCAGTTGGTCAACTGTTCTTCCGTCAGTCAACACCATTTCAAACAGTTCAGCAATCTAGCACAAGTACTTACAGCTGACTTCAGCTCTGTCCAACTGACGGAACGCTTGGGGTGCGCCTTGGAAGGGTCATCGATCATGACTCTCTTGTAGAGAATCTCGGCTTCTTTCTCTGTGAAGTAGCGGAAGCCGAGGATGGAAACCGGGTTGTCGACCTGGTTGGGGAAGAACGCGAGAAAGCCGATGCCGATGAGCACCGTGAAGATACCCTCAAGCTGTGCAGTTGTCAGTGTTGCAGTTCAAAGGGCTTCTCGCTGAAGACGATCAACTCACGATGAAAAGCCACTGCCATCCAGTAAGGCCGGCAACTCCCCTCATGTGCAAACTAGACGACCGCTCGTTAGACATCATCCACTGGCTAAAGGACCCAAGATCCGGCAAACTTACATTCCATACGCAATCAGACCCGAGCAGGCGGCGGCAAGCATATTTCCGATGAAGAACCACGAGAACCGCTTGCTGGTCTCCTCCCTCTTGTACCACCGCGTCATGGTGTAGAGGGCGGCGGGGATGAAACCAGCCTCACAAAGACTACGTTCGTGATTAGTCGCAGTTCGGCCAAGAGACTTCGCAGGGCTGATGACTTACCCGAGAAGCAGTCGAGTAACCATAAAGGGACCAAGGCCTTTCTGGAAAGCTTGAAAGGTGGCCACCAAGCCCCTATTGGCTCGATTAGCATTCGTCAACGTCTTGCCGAGACAGCCACGACGAACCATGCGACGATCTGCCCGCCAATCCACAGAGTCGGTCCAATGCGGTACAAGATGAGGTTGCTGGGAATCTGGGCAGTCAACACTGTCAGTTGCCGCTCCATGTGGAGGCCGAGTCTGCTCAAAGAAACTGACCTCGAGAATGACAATACCTGCAGACAGTAGCTGCTGTCCGACATTGAACTGATTCTGCGTGATACCAACATCCCGGAGGAAGAAGTCCGTCAAGGCATTTCCCCTATTCCCCTGTCAGACTTATCTCCCCATCTCCAATATTTTCACGAATCGATCGAGGTGTCGTACATGTTTCCGCGGTCGATCTGCAGGGCAAAAAATGCCATGATCAGAAGAGGCATGATGAGTAAATCGACCCTATAGACATGGTTCGTTAGTCAACGTCCCAACTCAGCATCCGCCGGTTAAGGAGTTGGATCAGCTTACTTTCGAACCAGTCTTTGCTCCTCCTCTGGTGCCCAGTCGATCTCCAAGTGTTCGCCATCGCTCTGAGTGTCAGGGCTTTCGGAAGCCACCTTGACATGCTTCTCGTCCAAAGTTGCCATCGTGAAGCAAGCTTGTTGATACTCGGGCTTGGTGTCGCAATGTGCACGGGCTGGAGATGACGACGGGAGTATCCTCAAAGAAACTCTAGCACCTTTTTTCTCTCATTTTTTCAACAGCAATCAGAATGCTTCTTAAGAAAAGATTACCATGTAAAGAACTTGCATATCGCCCCTCTACTGCCCCGGCTCCATTACCCAGCTATGGGCCGTGGTTCCGCGTTCCGCCCCGTCGTTCCACGCCCTAACCATCTATCAAAATCGAATTTTGGATCCATTGGGACCGGATGGAGCCATAAGGGAGCATTTACGTGGAGAATCGACCAGGACACCACGCGTCGAGCAGTCCCTTGGACGACTTCAGGGCATGGTTTGCTTCGGATGGCTCCAGAATGGGACCGGCCGGCGAGGCCCACTCCCGTTGATGCCATCGGAAGAAGCGCGCACGCCATCGGCAATCACCTCTAAACGCACGCAATTTGCATCCACAACATGCGGGCTGGCTTACCTAACCCTCTGATGCAATCGACCATCGGGATGGCGAACGTCTTTTGAAGCCTTGACATTGGCCAGCTCCCTCTGGAGGTGCCGACGTTCCAGGCCGTCCAGGTCCTAGTACGACCGGTTTATCGGTCCATGTCCGAACATCTCGCTCTGCAGATGCCTTGAGATTTACCCGAACTTCATCCAGGCTACTGCATTCTCTTGTGGGCGAGTCATAGTTACCTTGGGGTATGTATTGTTTTGGGAAACTATGCTTTTGTTGCGAAGTGGGGGCCACTCCTCGCGTCGAGTATGTTGATGTCCAATGTTAAATCTCTTGATGGCCCGGTTGTTGGGTTGCTGCCAAGGCTGTCGCGTTGTTTAACCCCTTTCATGTGAGAAGCTGCCATCCAAATTCGAGAGTGTAAGAACAGTTAGTGTCAGAGGATTGGCCTGGGCCTTGGTCTGCTTTAAATACTTGCCGCTCTGAACCTCGAAGCGCTAGCTAGCGAATCAGGAGTTGATCCGCCGTCTCTCATATGCGATCTGAATGGCGCAATACTCGAGCGCGCAATCACTTGCTGAGACGTTGAGGGGAAGATACCGATGATGTGCTCGAAAGCTCTTCGATAAGATGCGCGCTCGTCCAGGACCAGCACGACCGCTGACGCCCGAGTCCTGCAACGACACACGCGAGAGCCATGGCAAACTTGGAGTCCAGAAAGCACATCTCCCCGGATTCGGGCTTCCCTATCACCCTACATCCCCATTTCCACTCCAAAATCAGAGATCATGTACCTCCGGAGCCTGTCAGGGAGCAGCTACACCCGGACAAGGACAGGGCCGCCTTCGCGGACCCCGAGAAGAAGGCGCTCTTCTCCGTCGCCAAGCCGGTTGACCTGACCGAGTCTATCGGCACGGTCCTCGAGAACGTCCAGTTGTCGCAACTCACGCCCCAGCAGCTCGACGAGCTCGCACTTCTCGTGACCGAACGCGGGGTCGTCTTCTTTCGAGGCCAGGACCTGACGACGGAAGGCCAGGTTAAGCTCTTCGAGCACTACGGCACGCTGGACCGTCACCCGGCGCAAAAGGACGTCAAGCACGTCGTCATCAAGGAAAGCCGCGAGGACCACCGGGAGATACTCAAGTACACACCCTGGCCGTCGGGAGATTTCCATGCCGACACGTCGTTCGAGGTCAACCCACCGTCGTATTCTTTACTCCGCATGAAGGAGCACCCTGAAGTGGGGGGAGACACGGCCTGGGTATCTCAGTATGGCCTCTATGACGCACTTAGCGACGCCATGAAGAGGTTCGTCGACGGCCTGCACGCAGTACACACCTCGAGGCTACAGTATGACACCATTCTCGATCTCTGGGGTGTAGGTCCAAACCGCCCGCCGATCGACTCTCATCATCCTGCTGTTCGGACTCACCCCGTCTCTGGGCTCAAAGCCTTGAATGTCAACCCCGGCTTCGTCACTGCGTTTGCCGAGCTGAAGAAGGTCGAGTCCGATAAGCTTCTTGACTTCTTCGCGTATCACATTCACTCCGCCGATGACCACGCCGTCAGGTGGAAGTGGCAGGTGGGCAGCGTTGCAATGTGGGACAACAGGTTTGTAAACGCGTGGATCTGACCTGGGATTCAAGCTAAACTTCCAAGGTGCACAATCCATCGAGTCATTCCCGGAACATACGACGCTCCGAGGCGAGGTATCAGGACAACAGTCTTTGGAGAGAAACGTAGGAATCGCACTCAAACATTGACCATGGCGAGATCGTGCAAATCTAACAGACCTTGTATAGCCTACTTCGACGTCTCCAGCGAAAGTCGAAACGAAAGAGAAAGAAGACTGAAAGCTCGTCCTGCCGCTGAGGGCTCGATTAACGACAAGAATTAGGGCAGTCTCGACATCGACTTTACCAAGTTTCGGCAGATAATCAGTTGACATGGAGCATAGCTTTATTTCATACCTAGGAGCACCAGAACCAGGCTCATTAGCTGAATGAATGGTTTGCAAGAATCGATGCATTGTTCAGGGATTGGCGAGGTCACGATGTGTGTATTGAAACATTTCACGACGTCAGTACTACATGTACTTTTTGTAGGTATGGGTATCAATACGTCCCTTGCATGTCGGTGCTCATGTCCTAGCATCAAGGTCATGACAAATTGACAATCATCCCGCTCGTATTATGTCAACCGAACCGATTCTCCCTCTATGTTAAATTCTTGGCGTCATGGTAGAGACCATTAGTCCCTCGTCACGTTCCATTTTGTGCGTACGCAAATCGTGGAGTCGGGATGATCTCTTGTCAGTTTTCTTTCGGATCCGCCATCATCGTTGCTTCCTGTCTCGTTATCCTTATCGTTCTATGACACCGAAGAGTTAGCATGTCTTTGTTCTAGTTTGGAACTTCCAGGCCAGTCCGTATGGGGCTTCGGCACGGGTCGGTATCCAAGCATGGTGTAAACTTGCCAGTTCTATCCACGCAGTGTATTGGCTCGGCTTGGGCTGAACCTTGAGCTGATTGTTCTGTGAACCCTTGACGCCAATTTGGCTGTTGGTGTTTTCCAGCTCGGAGATCTTGTACTTCGCTCTCCATCGAAGGTAGAAGGGCCGAAGCATGGGAATGCTGATGCAAAGACCGGCAAGCATGAGCTCGACGGTGCAGAGCATGAAGGTCGTCAAGGAGGTACCGGTCAGGTTGCCGACCAAGTCGATGACGAAGATCTGCCAGAAGCGAACAATGCCGATAACGCAGCATCTACGATCTCGTTAGCAGATTCAGAGAAGCACAAGCTTAAAGGATGTACATACGCAAGACCGAGGGCGAAGCAGGCAATGACAGCCAGTTTCTCCGTTTTTCGCATTTGCAGTTGCCAAACCGTCCATATCGGTAGGATGACAATGAAAAGATCAGTGACGACGTTCGTCATGATGATGCACTTGAGGACTAGGATTTGGTCCATACAGTGACCGATGCGCATCACGGTCCATTGCTGCGAGATAGGGTCGCAGAGAAAGATGAAAATGAAAGTGAAGGTCAGAGCCCAGATGATGACAATGCCAGCAACGACATAGATCATCTTGCTTAGCTGCAGCGCGAATGCCCTGTAGTAAAACCAAAGCTGGCTGAGTTTCAAACACGCCAGTGCCCAAAGGTAGACTAACGTAAAAACGAAAGTCACCTTCAGGATGTACTGCAAGTTGTTGACCACTTCACAGATAAGTCAGCGACTGATCTCCCAGAAACAACAGTAGTAGTACCTACACTTTGGATATACTTCAGAGTTCGGGTCGAAGTTGTAGCCCACTCCAGTTGTGAACACGGCTGTGTTCAAGCCTATTGTGCTGCCAGATAATAACTGCCGGCCATGTTAGTTTGCCAAGCTTCTCTTATTCGATCTGGGCAACGAACGCAGGCAACCAAAGCCAAGATATCATCACCGCTGATGCCAATGCCACGATAACGTCCCCACAGTCGTGCAAATACCACTGCAGCAAACAAAACCCACAAGAAGCTGATGGCAATGAGGGCGTCCCGTGCACTAGTCGTCATTGGAATGTACTGAAGCGGCGGCGTCGCCACTTCCCCCTCCGTGGCCATGATGAGTAGGTGGCTGGCTCGATGTTGGTTCCGTGTTTGGTCGTTTTTCGAGGGCGCAGATTGACTAGAGATGCAGAGCACCTCGGGACTCAGACATCGACCCGGCTCTGGGGAAGGCACGACATAACAAGAGGAGATATACTGAATCAAAGACTGGACCAAACCCTAGAGGGCCCAGCAATTAGAGTTGACATTACGACGCCAAATACCCTGCCCTCGACTCTCAGATTTTGCTCGTGTTCCTGGCTGCTCCGCAGACGACAAACAATGGGCGAGGGGCAGTCGGATTTGTCCGGTTGAGGGGCCGAGAATGTGCTTGACGGCGCCGAGAATCTCGAATCCTGGTTGCGAGGTCATGAACCTAGTCTCGCCTCTGACTTTTACGGGTCTTTCGTGCAAAGAGCCACAGCATGTTGACTCGCCAAGCTCCATGACTTTCCTTGGAGATGTAGTTTAGGGCGAGGTTCTAGGGCGAGCTGGAGAGACAAGGGTAAAGCTCAATGTGGGTTACCTCTCCAGAACATGGGCTTAAGCTCCTTCGAAAGCAGCTTGTGGTTCATATGCTTGACTCGTTCACAAAGGCAGCAATCATATGAGAGGGCGTAGAGTGGTCACCTTCCAACAGTACAGAATCTCTTTCATGTAGGTAGTATTCCGGCGTTCGAACTGCCGCCGCACGATTCCTCTCTTGGCCGCGAATCCTGGTGGCTGACGTGGATTGCGATGATGGGAAAGTAACTAACAACAGGGAAAACGTGACAGGTCAAACTTGTGTTCTTGCGCAAGTGCAAGCTCTGAAGTGCAGCCCCTTTACCCTCCTGACACAAGGCTCCATATCGTGGCGGATGGTATTGTTCGAGCATGAGGTGGGAGGCCGAGCCTTAGTTTCTTGGCGTATGTTTGCGGTGGGCCATGTCAGAGACTCTCTGCTTTCTTCAAACTTCGGCAACCGTGGGATAGGTGTACCAACGACCGTTGGAAATTAACCAGCCCTGGCCCGACCCGAGCTTTGGAAGAGGCAGTGGGGCTGATTAACTGCAGACTACCCGATTGGACCCTTGACAGAAGCACTTTTTCATGGCATCGCTGATCAGCTCCGCAAGAAGTAGCTTGAATCTTTTCAAAGGCTGCCGATCTGGCAAAGCCGCTCGTCCGGCTCCGAGCTATGTTCGGGACCTAATGACTAGTGTCTGCACAGATTGACATGAAACGGTATCGACGAATCCTCCTGCCGCTCTCGTCCTAAAAGCCAGACTCAAAGCAGCCGAGAATGTTGATTCGACAGGCAATATATCATGGCAAAGTCGGCTGTCAGAAATCATGTCTCAATGCTGATAAAAGCGATGACATTTCTCATGTGACTGACCAGGCCCAGGTTAATGTGTTGCATTGTAATCGATGTGCTACATCAAATTTAAGTCACCAAGTGAGCTGCCAATTATACCAAAGTGTCCACTTGGGCAGGAAGAAAAAGTTCGTTTGCACTAACATATTCAGGTGTGATCTCTTAGATTTCCAGACTGTGGATGCTTGGGACTCGGCCGGGTCGACGGACTGATTCTCCAATCCTCCCTTCTTTTAATCCTATTGGAGAGCTCGCACACAGAACTGGGTACTACAATCGCCGACGGGATGGAGCGTGTCATTGTTGTGGGTTTGGTGGAGTTTCCTCTTCACGGCCCCCGGCCTGTACCAACAAATCAGAGCCGCCTCATCGCTGAAGATCTCTGAAGAATTGGTTCTAGTGCTGCCTGGGTTGTATTACGGCAGTGGCCTTGCGTCCCCCGAGTTGTTGGCGGTGTGGGAACCCCTAGCATTGTAACGCTGCCTAGCCCTTTCACGAGCATATCGCCATGAATCGAATACCGCGACCAAGAGATGCCTTGCTACAATCCTCTCGAAGGTTGTGCGTCAATGACCGCATTCTCCTGAAGATCCTCCTCTTTTGCCGTCTTGGTCGTTCGATTCTTCGTTTGTCCGCCGGTACGTTCATTGCTGCCGGTCTTGATGGAGAGAGCCACGGCCCATCATACGGGTACGAGTCGCCTCTTCGAGGATTCCCTCAACGGCCGCTTGCTGCGTGTTGTGGACCGCCTCCACCACATTTGGGCACTATTAAGAGCACTGCATTAGCCTCTGTCAGCCAAGGTTTCCACTCTTCTCAGGGGTTGTCGTGGCCGTGCTTCAATCTTCACGGCGGGACGGGGACTTGGAGCTGCAATCGCGGCTTGATCAGCCAGTCAGTTTACGTGCTTTGTGGATGACCTGGGAACTTGTGGATCTGATGCAAGGTGGGATGCAGTTCTTCAGCGAGATGCTGGACATCTATGCCCAGTATATATCTCTCACATAAAATCATGTGCCTATGAAGATCGCGTTTCGCACCATCTTCCCTCCCCAGCGCGTACACTCCGCACTGACAACTCGAGAAGTCCACGCCCAACATGGCTGTGAACACTCTCGTGGAGGTCCTCCAGGTCGCCCTGAGTCCCATGGCCGTCGTTTACTTCCTCGGTCTCTACGCCGCCTACTCCTTCTTGGTGGTCCTGTACAACATCTCCCCCTTCCACCCTCTGGCCCGCTTCCCGGGTCCCAAGATTGCGGCCGCGAGCTACTTGTATGAAGCCTACTACGACTGGTGGCTGCTCGGAAGATATGGCAAGGTCATCGCACGGATGCACGAGCAATATGGTGAGCCAATCTGGCACTAGTCATGAGCATGAGTGAGTTCTGACAAAATGCTTCTTTCCCCACGCCGCAGGCCCAATCGTCAGAATCAACCCCGATGAGCTTCACTGCTCCGAGCCCCTCTTCACCGACGAGATCTACGCCGGCCCTGGACGCATCCGCGACAAGTGGCAGCACCAGCTGAACACCGGCGGCGCCGGGCCCGTCTCCGTCACCGGCTTCTCTACCGTCAACCACGAGGTCCACCGCATGCGCAAGGGCGCCCTGTCCAAGTTCTTCTCGCGCCAGCAGATGATCAAGCTCGAGGGCGAGGTCCAGGACTTCGCCCAGCTTGCCGTTGACAAGATGCTCCGCTCGGCGGGCAAGGAGCCCTTCGACGTCAAAGAGGCTTTCAACTGCTTCACCGCCGACATTATCTCCCAGTACGCCTTCGGCGAACCCATGGGCTTCATCGCGCAGGAGGGCTGGGAGCCGAACTTCGCCACCTGGGTCAAGTCCTTCTTCAAGAGCGCTTACATGATGAGGCACAACCCTTTTGCTAGGAAGATGGCCCAGGTGCTTCCCATGTTGTCCGACTACATGGGCGAGGACATCAAGTCGGTCATGAGACAGATGAACGTCGTCATCCCCGGGTACATCCGGGCGGCTCTGAACAATCCTGAGAACGGGAGAGTCTTTGCCGACCTGATGGAGTCCAAGACCTTGCCCGAGTCTGAGAAGTCCTTGTACCGTCTTTCCGGCGAGGGATTCAACTTCTTGCTGGCCGGTACCGAGACCACTGCTGTAAGTTGGACCTGTACATCACTAATATTCGCCACGGTGAGCTCCGTGAACGCTCGCTGACACAATCCGCAGGCTACTCTCACTGTCATCACCTACTACCTCCTGGCCCAGCCCAAGACGTACGCCCGCCTCATGCAAGAGCTCCAGGGCCTCAACCCTTCGAGCCTCAAGTGGACCGAGCTGGAGCAGAAGCCCTACCTGTGGGCCGTAATCCACGAGTCTCTGCGCATGATGCCCGGCGTCTCGCACCGCTCGGCCAGAATCGCACGTGAGGAAGACCTGGTCTTCAAGACCCGTGAGGGCAAGGAGTGGGTCATTCCCAGGGGCACCCCCATCGGCATGACCTCCATGATCAACCACTGGGACAAGGACCTCTTCCCGGACCCTGACGAGTTCATCCCTGAGCGGTGGTTGGTCGACGGCCAGCCGAACTACAAGCTTCAGAAGTATCTGATTGCGTTCGGCAAGGGCAGCCGTTCATGCATCGGCGAGAAGTACGTAGCATTTAACTTCCCTCTCGTCTTTCATCCAGCCACTAACATTTCTACAGCTTGGCATACTGCGAGGTCTACATCATGGCGGCTCTCTTAGCGCTGCGCGTCATTCCCAGATCCCGTCTCTACAACACCACGGTGGAGGACATTTCCTACGACCACGACCTAATCGTCGTCCAGACCAAGAATGGTTCCATTTCTGTCAAGATTCAGATTGACTGATCACGCCTCGCCACAGCAATGTAGGCCATGATCAATACTTCATAGACCCATTGTTGAATAGCACACGTGAACCGCCATGTAAAAGTTTGTCTCTTCAAGAACCGAGGCCAGCCAATCTTGGCCTTCTCCTTCTTGCCCCCTCTGCCCTGTTGGTCAAGTCTGGACAGTCTGGGCAGTGGACTTGCTCAGAATCATACGTGACTTTGGGCACCGTTTCGAGATAGCTTCCGCACTGCTGTATTGAACTACGAGCGGCTCGCTACTTCACCGACTACCACTGAGGTGAATCACTCGGCCGAGTTGTATCATGTTGGATTTGTGTATGTTTGTTTATCTACTCGTGTGTGTCTATCGGCGCAAGGTCGCAGGAACAGTAGTTTAAAGGGTGCTTTGCGTCATAACACTCAACCACCCCGGGGTCCATCCAACGGGCTGACGGTCGGGTCCCAGCAAACCGGTGCATACTCGTCGGTCTCGAGGGACTTCATGTCCTCACCAGACAGTTGGAAGTCGTAGATGGCCGTGTTGGCCAGAATCCGCGAAGGGGTGACGCTCTTGGGCAAGGGAATGTATCCCTTCTGCAGACTCCACCGCAACAGAACCTGGGCCTCGGACTTGCCGTGCTTCTCGGCCAAGGCCTTGAGATTCTTCTCGCCCCATCGCTCTCCCCTGACAAGAGGGCTGTACGCCTCGATGGCCACGTTGCGCTTCTGCAGCCACTGGACGATGTCGTTTCTCGCGCACCAGGGGTGGATCTCATACTGGGCAACGTTGATGGCGCCGCCCTTGCCAGCACCGCCTCGCTCGGCCTCGAGTTCCTTGATGTGCGTCTCCAGCTCGTCGAGGTGGTGCACGCCGTAGTTGCTGACACCGATGGAGCGCACCTTTCCGGCCTCCTGGGCTTCGACGAGAGCCTTCCAAGCACCCTTGCGGCCTTCGGAGCCGCCGTAGGGGCAGTGGAGGAGCATCAGGTCGATGTAGTCGAGACCCGTCTCCTTGAGGGTCGTCTCGACCTGGTCCTTGGCGCCGTCATAGTGGATGTGACGGACTTTGGAGGTGAAGAAGATATCGGAGCGGGGGACGTCCTTGGCCTGGCGGATGGCACTTCCGCAGCCAGCCTCGTTCTTGTACGAGGCGGCAGAGTCGATCTGACGCAGGTTAGCGGACGAAGATGCAGGCTGGCGGGCAGTCTTACATGGCGGTAGCCGACCTTCAGGGCCTCGATGACCACCTCTTCGGCCTGTTCAGGGGGACTGCATGTGTGTTGGTCCAGGTGATGTTGCAGACAGTCAGGGAGTGTGGTCTGGTACTCACGTCTTCCAGAGCTGTTGGACTGTCAGATAAAGTCGCGTAATCGCGCAAGGAAGGAGAGAAAACATACGCCATATCCCAGCACGGGGATTTCGTAGCCGCTGTTGAGCTTCAGCTTCGACTGCAGAGTGAGAGAGGCGGCCATTGTGTACAACGCGTCAAGTTGTCCAGGTTCGGTCCAATGTGAATAGTGGCAAGTGAAGGAGGGGGTTTCGGAGGGTCGCGAGGAGGTAGGTAGTCCAACGGATTGCCGTTCCCGAATGAGGCCATTAGTCATGAGGGCAAAACGGCAGGATCCATCCCATCCAATTGCACCTTCCGCCGTGATTGCTGCATGTTCGGTGTTGCTGTGCCGAGCTCTTGCCCGACCGGACCGGGAGAACGCTGTGCGGTTAGCGCCTGCTTCAGCGAGCCTCACTGTAAAAAGGCCCTCTCGAATCGCGTTTCAGTAGGTGACTTGGTGGAAGGCCTCGACGTCATGCGAGGTGAGGGGCCATTCCAGCCCGAGCTGCTTTACCCCGCCATCAATACCCCGCTCTCACTGTAGAATTATGGTCCATTGGTTGGATTGAGGTGCACTATCGTAGGTACCTACCTACATAAGGAGGCAAAAGCAGAAATCGCAACTTGAATGCACTGGTTGGAATAGAACTCGTAAAAGTAGTAGGTATCTCTGGTATTGAATCATGATCTCGTTATATAATGGTCTCCTGCTCCGCGTCTCCTGATGTTGCTGCTTCGTCATCTTCGGCCTCGTCGTCATCCAGATCGTGGATGGGATACGACAGGATGGCGGCGATGCTGCCCAACATGTCGAGCCGTTGCCCGCTCTCGTGGTCGCTGCTCAGAATCCTAACCTCGCCGCCGCTCTCCTTGACCCTGTCCACCAGGCCGACGTACTTTTTCCTCGTGGGAATGTCGGAGCTGCGGAAGAGAGAGTTGTTCATGATCAGGACGCCGCCACCAGGGCCGATCGCGCCCTCGTTGACGGCCTTGGAAACGGCCGACGCTCCGTACCACGCGCGTCCGTCTTCGAGACGCAGCCTGTCGAAGAATTGGTCCATCAACTTCGTCTCCTTGGTGAACTTGAAGTCTTTGAGCTTGTTGCCCATTTCGGGGCTCTTCAGCACCTCGTTGAGGCTGTGGACGTGGCCCGAGTTGGTGTGGATGACGATGGCCTCCTTGGCGATCGCCATCAACTTCTTGTCTGATTTATCCCTCCCCTCGTCCGAAATGTACTGTCTGAAATCGGCGGCGACGAAGCCGGGGCTCGCCAGCAACAGTGGTCTCGGCTGGTCGAAGTTGACGGTTCGGAGGAGTGCGGTGAGGGTCTTGTCGAAGAAGCGCTTCATACCCTGGGACGTCTCGGAGGCGGCGCTGCGCTTCTTGGGGATGATGCTCTCGATGCGCTGTTTGACGACGGTGCGGAACTGGCTGATGAGGCAGATGTTGGCGATGCCCTCCTGCATGACGATGGCGGCCATGGCGCCGTCCTTGTCGTCTGACAGACTCTCGTTCAGAGTGTCCTTTGCGACAGAGTCCCAGCCATCGGGCTTGCTTATCGTGAAGGGACGGGCGATCTCGAGGTCGAGGGTATGGTACTGGCCGAGGCTGACGTAGGCATTTTCGGACTTGACGGTGCCGCTGACCTGGAGCTGGCCCACGATGGGGTCGAAAAAGGTGCTCTTGACCTGGATCGCGAGGACGGTGTGGACGCGCTCGGAAATTGTGCTGCCCGTCTTGGTCTCCTGCACGACCTTACGGACGGCGTGCGCCATGACAATGTCGCCGGGGCTGATGAGGTTATAGGCATGCCACTGTTTTCGCGATCGCAGGTTAGCTTGATGTCGCAGTTGCGGTCGCAGAAAGATACACACGCAGGGGGCGAGGGGTAGTGAACCATGGGGCGACTTACCATGTCCTCCGAGTCTTCGGGCATGAGGGTGACGGCATCTTCACCGATGAGCTCGGACGCCTTTGTCGGAACGACCTTCATCTTGGTACAGCGTGATCTGACAATGTGCCAGGGAGTTCGAGGGGGGCTCTTGTGGGAGGGAGAGAATTCGAGGTTCGCGAAAGTGGTTCGTCGATTTTTTTGACAATGTCTCGAAGCAGATTGGTAGATTGGTAGATCGGCACTGCAAGGCTTAGGGGGTATGACGCTGGGTCAAGCGCTTTTAATAGTTAAGTACTAGGCTA
Organism: Colletotrichum plurivorum; assembly: GCA_014235945.1. Lineage (NCBI taxonomy): Eukaryota > Fungi > Ascomycota > Sordariomycetes > Glomerellales > Glomerellaceae > Colletotrichum > Colletotrichum plurivorum. The sequence continues at coordinate 32,090 of WIGO01000060.1, forward strand.
TTTCCGCACTTCAAGCACCTTGATGTCTGCACTTCACGCCGGAGATACGTACGGCATGTCAAGATTCATGAGGCTTGAATCTTATTTATCCAGTTACTGGCAGAATTTTCGCTTTGCAGAGGAAACTTCCATTACACGAATTCTTTCAGCATCATCAAGGCGCTATTATCACACAAGCTGCTCTAAAATAGGTACTTGGAGCACTCAGCTACCTAGGTACCTATGTGTCTACCCACCCAGTTACTAGCCAGAGTCTTATCGTTATCGCAGCTTCTCTGATAACGATAAGACATCTCTTCCCAAGCTTGCCTCCAACACTGACCTCCAACATCAGAGACGTCAGTGGCCGTTGCCAAAGCCACGTGAGGAGCCCACGACGGAAACGGAAACGAGCATGGCGAATTGGGTTTTAATCGTTGCAACGGAATCCCGGCGGATTGGAGACGAACCGTGAGTTTCTTGCTTCTATTCCCAGGTTCACAGGCGCGGCGACTCGCAAACTCTGGATTCTGAACGCCTCGAGGCTCGAGGGGTCAAAGCGATGTCTTCAGCCATCACCTTAATTGCCATGTTGCCACGAGGTTGAAGCGCGGGCCAGGCCACCCTCGGGTCGCATCTCAGTCAAGTGATCGATCATCGTGAGTGCCTTCGCCCGACTCGAGTTTGTGCTTCGATAATCGCAAGGCACAGTCGGGCGCCCGATGGAAGACCGACGTCATTCAATGGGGATGGGCGGCGCCGGCCTTCATTAAGGTGCCTGTCCAGATGGATGGAGGTACCCAATTAACCGCGGGGGTAATTATCGCCCTGGTTCAGTGGGTTGGACTTTGGTACTGATGCCTACCAAGGTTCCTACCGATGACGATGCATCACCACCACCGTAGCCCAGCCACGTCCAGTCCCTCTCTAATACTCTGCTCTGTACTACCCAAACCAGAAGGAATGCAGCGGCGATGTGCCTCCTGTGGCCCAGATACGCTGCTCTTTAATAGTCCCGCCTCTCAGCAGCGCTGTGCATCACTGCACTTTGTTGGCTGCGTCGGATCCGTGGTTCTCTCCAAAGGCTAGCCGCAGGCGGGGGGGAGCACCCGGGGCCGGGATTAATACCTGCTACACTAGGTACCTAACGTCGAGTTGAGAGCAGAGAGGGCGTCATCTACCACCACCACCATGGACCGAGGTGGTGCTGGCGCTGGTGCCGTTCCAAGCTGGCGTCAGTGCAGTGATGTGTGATGTGTCGTCTTAGGTTTCGCCCTCGGCCTCCTCTAACATCTGAAGCCGCGCTGCTCTGTTCTGTTCTGCAACCGGCTGTCAGTGACCTCCGTCTGTTGATTCCAGTTTCTCCTACCGGTCACCTAATACCCAATACCTAATACCTCGTACATTTCGGATACATACCAAAGTACATACTGGTGGTGACAATACCTAGGTACTTCCTCTCCCACCCGACTTCTTCACCTAACCCTTTGATTCTTCACTGCTCCTCGCCCACTCTTTTCTTTTCCCATCCACTTCCATCCACTCTCTCCGCCTCGAATTGACGCCGGCATAGCATCACCCTCGTGCCGCGCAACGCAACGCGGCATTAATCGGGCCCCGTGGTTCATTTGACTAAGACCCGCCGGTCTTCGGTCACAGTCACGGCCTTCCGCGGACGGCCTTGGATTCACTCACCTGGACGCTACCTCATACCTCGGCCCCGATCGATCTGCGCCTGTCTGGCTCTAGCTTCCAGCCGAGCCGCGTCGACAGAAACATCGAAGAGCGTTTCTGCTTGCCCCTCTCCCCTCTCCACAGTCTGCCGGCCGCGAGGGGAGAATACCACCACAAGGTATCCCGGCCACCTGCAAGGGAAGCTTCGCGGACCCAGCCGCGTATCTGCACTCTGCAATCTGCACTGGCACACTGCAGTGCCAGTGACTGCACACTGCACATTGCGCCGTGGCTTACATCAACGTTTATGGATACACCAACCAACAGGAAAACTAACCTTTAACCGTTCAGGTAAGCTCCTCGCCCTCGTGTGGTTCGCAGCTTGCATTCCGTCTTTCCTATTTCCTGGGTTTGCCGGCCTTTTCGCTGCGAGGGTGCCTTGCCTTACCTTGTCCTTTTTCGGAATACGCGGGCTACTTAGACGAATGCGATCCCGCGTACTCCGTATTATCAAGCATCCCCGTTACCTCGGAGCAGCCTCCAAAATCCCACATTGCATTCTCCAAGACTCGAGCGGCCCATTCCCAACCACCACCAGAAAAAAAGATCCCACATCGCACGCACCCGGCCCCGAAGGATGGGAGACACTAACATCTGACCGCCAGACTTGCCTCTCGCTTTTTTTTTTTTACCCGCCGTTGATTTCTCGGCCCACCTGCTTGTCCGAAGAAGTCCGCTTCCTCTAGTTTCCACCATTTTCGCATCGTATCGGAAACGACGGGAACGAGGAAAGCGAACTCACCACCCCGAGGATCGTGGTTCCATACTGGCCGACCCCTTCCAGCCCGTCAGTCTCGGCCATCTACAACTCTCCGTTCCATTGCCAATCATTCCGCAACCCGCTCATAATCGTCGGGTCTCTCGGACCGCTCGTATTACTTCTTGACCTGTTGGCCATGCCCTTCAACTGCACCGTGCCAATCAGCTAGGCCTCAACATTCAAGCTCCCAAGCCACCGGCACAACTCAGCTTACCGCGCTTACCTTCCCCACGCCGCCTCACGCTTCACACCTCACTCGCGCAGACCCGAACCACAATTCGACTGACCTAGCTTTACGCGCGGTGTTCCCCTGGCCCACGTTTCGCATGATGGGAAATGTCGACCCCTACGTCCGCCATAAAGACTGCGGACGCTGGCCGTCGCGATGATGGCGGCCAAGCACCATCGCCGCCGCCTCCTCCCGCCTCCGAGCCTCGTCTGCCCACACCCGTCAGTCGCGAAGGCTCCGCGACCGCTCAGAGGTCCCCAGGTGCTTCCGAGTTCCAGTCGCAAGGTACGTAAGACCAATCTGTCGAGGACCACTTTCATTGCCCCAGACTGGAGCTTGGAGGGGTCTTTGATCGACATCCCCTCCCCATGTGGCGCAGAGACGCGGCGGATGCTGACTGTCGTACGGGTACAGGCAGCAGTTTTCCGACCTTCGCCAAGAAGACGCCCACGAAGCTGAGCCGGAGCACGACGCCGAACGCGAAGGACCTCAAGCCCGTCAAGGCCGCGCCCGCCCCCGTTCAATCTCCCGCCGCCATTGACCCGCTGTCTCAAGTTTGTCTCCCTCGTGCTGCCACAAACAACTTCCTCTTGGCTGACATGGCAAAGCACATCTTGATGCGAACAAACACCGACCACATCGTTCCTCCCCAGCTCCGCAGACCTCCCGATAGCCCTGTTGCCGACCCAGAGCAAGCAACGAAGCTCGCTGCACATGCATTCGAAACTCCGAAAGACAAAAAGTGGGTTGTGCCGAACAACAGCAGCACTGTACCTTGCGCGAGTGCGGCTTGAACTGACAGACATGCAGGAAAGGCGGAGTGTCATTCCTTAGTCGATTGAGCATGCGAGGCGGCCGCAGACGCGACGATGACGACGACTCCGTTTTCAGCGACCACCGGACCGACGGAAACAATGCCCACGTCTTCTCCTCCACCATTGGCTCCGGCTACATCCCTCATCACAAGGAGCCGCCACGGTACATCCGTGTCAAGTCACACAGCAAGAAGAGTCGCGAGTTCAATCGCATGTTCCTTGCCCAGGAGCTCGTCATTCCACAGCCCGAGGCAGGCAGTGAGAAGTCGACGACGGTAACGATAACGAATGGCAGTCGACGAGCGAACAGTGCAGGGGCTATATGGGCTTCCGAGTTCAGCATGGATGGCAAATACTTTGCCGCCGCCGGAAAGGACCAGGTTGTACGAGTATGGGCCGTCATTTCGACACCGGAAGAGAGACGTCGACACGAAGAAGAAGAAAATGCCAACGGTGCTGCCGGCGAGAGACTCAGCGCGCCCGTGTTTCGGAGCAAACCAGTACACGAGTTCCGGGGTCACACTGGGGAGGTGCTCGATCTCAGCTGGAGCAAAAACAACTTTCTGCTGTCCTCGTCCATGGACAAGACGGTACGGCTGTGGCACATCAGTAGGAAGGAGTGTCTCTGCACGTTCAAGCACAAAGACTTCGTCACATCCATCGCCTTCCACCCCACCGACGACCGCTTTTTCCTGGCAGGATCTCTCGACTCGACCTTGAGGCTATGGAGCATTCCGGACAAGGCCGTGGCATACTCAGCTCAGCTATCCGACCTGATCACGGCGGTGGCATTTTCGCCTGACGGCAAGACAGCCATAGCTGGCGTTCTCTCGGGCATGTGCATGTTCTACGACACGGAAGGTCTGAAACACCTCACTCAGCTCCATGTCCGGTCATCCCGAGGCAAAAACGCCAAAGGCAGCAAGATCACGGGCATCAAGACGATGATAATTGACGATGATGTCAAGGTGCTCATCACGTCCAACGATTCAAGGGTCCGCATTTATAACCTTCGCGACAAGAATTTGGATGCCAAGTTCAAGGGTCTCGAAAACACGTGCAGTCAGATTAATGCAAACTTTAGCGACAACGGACAATGGATCGTGTCGGGAAGCGAAGACAAGAGGGCGTACATCTGGTCGGTGCGCTCGGCCGACTCGGAGAAGGACAAGCCCTGTGAGTACTTTGACGCGCACTCGGACCGAGTGTCAACGGCGGTCTTTGCGCCGACCAAGTCACGCCAGCTGCTCGGCGGCTCGGGAGATCCTCTCTACGATCTGTGCAACCCGCCGCCGGTAACACTGATGAGTCTCGAAGAATCCATTGCCAGCCAGGGAGGCAACTCCGACGAGGAGAACAAACCCCCGCCGCAGGTGAAGAAGCCCGAGGAATCGCCGCAGTACATTGAGAAGTCCAAGCACCCCGACGGGCAGATTTTAGTGACAACGGACCAGTCTGGCGTCATCAAGGTGTTCCGCCAAGACTGTGCGTACATCAAGCGCCGGCACGAGAACTGGGAGACAGGATCGACGTTCTCGCGTCGCCTGGGAGGGAGCATCGTGGGACGCAGTGGCAGCGTTGCGACGCGCACAAGCGTCGGTAGCCACCCTCGCTCGCGCCGTGGATCCATGTCCAAGGTTGCGGCGCCCGGCGCAGCTCAGTTGAGCTCTGACATCATTTCATGGCGTCAGGGCATTGAGCATGGCCAAGGTCGGCCACACTCGATGGTTCTCACACCTTCGCAAAGCGAGCGGTCTCTCTCGCCCAACAAAGCGTCACATACTCCGATCAACACAAGCGCCGCGAATCTTGCGTCCGAAGCGCGGAGGCAGCCCTACGGAGGCCCGTCGCCGCAGACACGGCCACAGCTTCCTGCCAGTCCGACTTCGAGCCGGGCTTCTCGCGAAAGAGGCCCGTCCATTCCCCCGACCCCGAGTTTCTCCTTCCGATCCGCCGACGACGATGACGACAGCGACGAGCTCCGAATGGATCCTGCCGGTGCCAGCTACTCATTCTGGAACCTGAACAGGTGGCGTGGCATTTCATCATTGCGGTCTTCGGTGTCTTTCAGCAACGTGAGCGCCGCACAGTCCCAAACGGGCCAGACTCGTAACAGCATGAGCACGGCGGACACGGCGCCGACAAGTACGAGCAACGGAACGAAGGCCTCCCGACGCAAGAGCATAGGGCCTGGTATCTACGATAAAACAGTACAAGAGGAACAGAACGGTGCTCCCGACAGCAGAGAGAAAGACGTGACAGAGAAGGTCGAGACAGACGCCAGACTGCTCCGACCAAGTGGTAACGACCCCAACAGCCGCATCAATTCCATCGTCAGTTGCTTGAGTTCGGAATACACGAGCGACGAGGGAGAGCAGATGCTGTGCCAGAAGTGCGGGAGCCGGGAGTTCAAGGGCAAGAGAGTGGGTGGCAGGCAGCGGCTCATCTGCATCGGATGCGGCAAGTTGGTCGACGACGGCAAGTGATGAGTGCGTGAGCGAGGATTTTTTTTTTATTTTTGATGATGTGACGGCTTAAATGGATCTTGTTTTTTTGTTTACAACAGCGATGGATTTGACATTCTGGGCCCATCTATGACGAACAAGGATACCATATACCCCCTTCTATAACGGCTGCAGAGAAAAAAAAAGACAGGGACGACAACAGCATCTATACACTTGATTTTTTCTCATTTCATACATTTGGCAAAAGTTTAGCTAGCAACGGCAATACTCGGCGCTTGGGTTGGATGTGGGAGTATATGAAAAGTTGACGCATGAATTATTTATTCAATTGGTATCTACCGAGACTCCCGTCATGCCCGCTTCCGTGATGAAAAATAATTTCAGCGTGAGAAAAAGAAACAGAACTTTTGATTCCCGTCGCCCATCACCTCAGAGACATCTTCCAGTCAGACCTCTTCCCGCCGCCGCCGCCCAAGGTGTAGCCGCCAGAGACTGTCGATCCGTCGTCGGGCTTGGCCTCGGCCTTTTCGGCGTCCTTCCTCTGCTTCCTCCTCTCGGCCTCGGCCTTCTTCGCGGCCGCGTCGGCGGCCGCCCTGTTCCTGGCGAGCTGGGCCAGCTCCTGGACGGTGGCCTGAAGGCTGCGGGGGTCGGCGCCTCGGATGACGCCGCGGCCGCCGTTGTAGGGCTCGCCGTTCTCGAAGAACATGAAGGTGGGCATGGCGGTGACGCCGTAGCGGCGGGCGATGTCGGTGGCCGAGTCGACGTTGACCTTGACGAAGACGAGCTGACCCGGCTGGCCGTGGGTGTTGGCGAGGTTCTCGTACATGGGCTTGATGGCGTGGCAGGGCCCGCACCAGTCGGCGTAGAAGTCGGCGACGAGGTACGTGTTGGACGACTTGAGCCGGTCGAACTCGGCGAGCGAGGATGTGTGTAGGACGACCATTGTGCTGTGATGTGGTGTTTTGAGTCGCAGATGGTGAGTCTGGGTGGTTTTTGCTTCTTTTACGTTTTAAGATGGTCGAAGGTATGTTTTCTGTTTCTTTTGTGCTCAAGATATTCGAAAGTATGGACCCACTAAGCTCACTTGTCGTTTATGTATTCAATCGCTCTGGTGATTGATGTCGCGATTTGAGTTGGGCAGTAAGAAATTCATGTGAGTTTTTGACTGAAATTGTCAGCAGCTTCATCGGGGGGCGCCTGCCATATCGTCAGCTTCCATTTCCAGCGGTTACAGGCGGGGTGGGGGCCTAGAGCCGCCGAAGAACCTTCCAGTGTCCAGGTCACAGTGCTTGCTCCCTCCAACGGCGGCATTTGTCATTGGTCGGTCACTCGAATATCTGTAATCCACACACACTCATCACTCACTTACACACACCCACACTCTTGCTGGGAGCACCGAATACCTGCTCGGCGGGAAATGGAACGCACCTCTCAGAATTTGTCACATTCGCAACAGCAAGGGAACTCGTCCATTTGTCGCCCTACGGCCGGCCCTCTATGGGGTCCCAGGGACATCGAAACGAGGGAGGGGCGCCTTTGCCGTTTGTCCCTGATGCGGCCAGCTGCATGCATATCGTCGACGTCGCTGACGCGGTTCCCAGTGCAGGCCGCCGAAGCGGCTTCCTCTGCATACTGTCCGAGTCACTGGATCTTGACTATTTTGTGTTGAGGTTACCGCTGTGCTGCGACCCCGCCGATCGGATCCGATCTGTCTGGAGGATCCGCGCCGCAATTCGGAGTCCATTGTTTCCATCTCCAAGTTTGGTCCGTCGTGGACGCTGTCGATGAATTAGCCGCTCTCGACTCGCCAGGTTGCTGCGTCTCACCCGATTTTCACCCTCCACCACCCTCATCCCGGTCTATATTCATCATTTAGTTGGCATTGTGCGACAGCCATGGAAGATGGTTGCTTCTCCTCCTCTGCCTCGACTGCGCTGACCTGTGTACGCTATCAGGACTCCTGTGCGCTCACCAAACCTTTTCCATCCCCCGCTGTGATCAAGACTGGTCAATTCGGCCTTCCGGGCCACGGAGCACCGCGAACAACCTCGCCAGGATCTTCTCTCGTCAGGCCAACCCAACAGCCGCCGTGGAGGGTCCTGGTTCTTGACGCCGAAGCAAAAGGGGAAAAGTCTCTCCCTACGATACCAGCGTTGCTCAATCCCCACATCGTACGCCGCCAGATTGTGGACGGCCATCGTGCAAGAGACACGGCCATGGCACAGGGGTGATGGCCGACCCAACGATGTCTATTTCCGATGCTTTGTCCGTACTCGGAGACTTGACGAGACATCCGGGCAGACAGATCCAACGGGGAACCCCTCACCTCCCCCCCTTTGCCGTTGCGTCAGATGACCCCTTCGAGTGTATCGCAAAGTCGCAATCTCCAACCTCCAAGGCGCCCGCTGACGGCCCCCTCCTGCCAGGCTTTCTCCATGGTTCGCGCCGGCCCCTCCACGTTGGCGATTCGCACCTCTACGGCCCCCAACGGCGCCTACTCTGCGCAGACGCCGGGAAGGAATCATGGTCTGCCTCAGGGATGTCGAACAGACGCGCCCATGTGGTTCTCGGCCGTCTTCGGTCTAGCCTCTCACTACGTCCCTGCATATACCGCACCCGCCAAGAGGAACCTCTTCCAGAGTATCAGGCTGCCTCCAGCCTCGGGAGGCGCTTCTGTGTGCTGACGGCCGACCCTCATTCGACCGGGCATGAGGCTGGGTTGCTTTGGCCTCGTCGGCCCCCACCCCTCTTCGTCGTCTGAAAGCCAGGTCCAGGCCCATGGGTGATATTGATCCTCTCAGGCCGAGAACGAATGGCAACGGATGGTCTTCTCCTCAACGAAGCGCCGACAGTGAGCGTCTCGCGAGACTGGCGATGGAAAGCAGACGACCTTAGCCTGTGGTTTTGAGACCTAGACTTCTTCTTGATACACTATCATGGATTTCGAGGTCTGTCACGAAGGCCAGGTGGCTCTGAGAGGTCAGGCCTGCTTGTGTCTGATGCAGAGTCGTCTGCGGATGTTGATTAGCCGCCTAGTACAGGCTTCTCAGGGGCCAGGAGAGCCTTGGAATGGTCCATCGACGTTCATCAAGCGATGAACGCAGCTTCCGGGCCTCGAAACTCTGGTATAAAACCAATCAAGTTATGATTCTCTCATGGAAGTCCATGTGCCCGTACAAAGCAAGCAGCCGTTGCCTTTGTCCCTTGCAAGTCTTGTTTTCAAGATGTCCATCTACCAGTCTTTCAACTTTGGCCTGGAACTGGAGCTGTCTCTGAACAGCAACAAGAAACACAAAACATGGCTTTCCATGGCCCAGGACACCAGTGCCCGTCTTGCCAAAAATGGGGTGGTCAATCACGTCAAAGAGAAAGTGGACACAAACTACCGCAAGTGGTCCATTGTCCAGGAGATTACGATTCCCCAGCATCCGTCCAAGAACAATTGTGGGTTGAGTTGAAAGGGATTGATGGCCTCGGTACTAATCATCATTCAGGGGCACTTGAGATTGTTTCTCCTGTCTTCAACCTCGACTCTCAATGGCTTACCGACACCGACAACATCTTCTCCGCCATCGGGAAACACTCGTCAGTCCAGGTCGTCCCACAATGCAGCACTCACGTCCACATCAGCCAGGCCAGGCAAGACTTCTCCCCGTACCAGCTGGCCGCCCTTTCAAAGGCAATCCTGGTGTACGAGGCGTGCTTCGACGCCCTGGTCCCGGCCGACAGAGCCTCGGCATACTGGTGCCAGAGCAACCGCTGGAACCCGGTACTGTCGCGATGCCAAACCCTGGAAGACTGTCTCGACCACCTCGACACCGCGGCCCAGCGCGGGACGACCGCCGTTGTCGAGGCCATGTGCACGTTCCCAGCCTCGAGCGCCTACGGCCGTGCCCACGGCCGGAAGAAGGACTTCGTTCACGGCAAGGTGTACAAGTGGAACTTTGCACGCCTCCTCGGGAAGGACGCCGGGCGGACGATCGAGTTTCGCCAGCCCTCCGGCAGCACCTGCACGGAAGACGCCATCGGATGGGTCTTGGTGACGCTGACCTTCGTCGCCGGGGCTACCGGCGGCGGGAACTGCGTCGGGGCCTTGGAGATCGGTGGCGACGACCGGACGGAGTTTTGGCATCTCTTGTGTCACGGTGCCGAGGTTATGGGCCTTGATTCTTTCCTTCTCGATGTACTAAGTGGTTTTCTGGCGCGAGCTTCGGCTTGAAGTCGCCATCAGACAGGCTCTCTCATTGCCGCTCTTGTCACTTTCTACTCGCAAGGTTTCTGACTCTCGTAGTCTCTTGGAAGAACTTATGTTCTGCATTACTGTCAATCAAGCCAGCTACTGCAGTCCTCGCAATGCTACCTTCGTGGTAGAGAATCATATGTCACGTGTCCGGCTTCGTCGATGTCAGGGTGTCGCCGCCCGCCTCCGAACTGGCCGATTCAGGCCCGGAACCTTGGCTTCCGTTGCAACGCACCCTATCCCGGCTTCCGGACTCGCGCCGCACGGCTTGAACCAGGTTCGGGTCCAGATCTCCTTTGAAGTACCACCCTGCAATATGGATTTAATATACCTGGAGCGCCGTCATCCCGAAAGATTCGAGCTCATCCATCACGCTATGTTAATTTTGCCCCTTTTGCCCGCCCTGATTGCTTGAGCCAAACTTCTCCCACATGGCTGAAAAGAGATTCCTCCGGTAAGAGCACAGCTGACGGGTCTTTCGGGAGCGAATGCAACATGGCCATTCATCTGCTTGGCAGGCCCCCGAGTATATAACTTCCCGAACTTGGCATCATGTCTTCGTCGATCGCCAAGCAGCTGCGAACCTCGCCGCAGATCTAGCATCTCCGCACCTCGCGATTCCAGATGGGTTTGAAAAGCCTCTTGGCCAGCGGCCTCTCTGCGACGTTGTTCTTGACGTCAGTTGTGTCACAAAGCACCGCTCCTCAATGGGGACAATGTAAGAGTGCCTTTACCAGTGTTTCATGCCATCAGTTCTGACAACGCCGCAGGTGGAGGTAGCACCTGGACGGGCCCGACTGCCTGCCCAAACGGATACACCTGCTCGGTCCTCAAGTATACTATCCCCCTTTCCCAGTTCAAGGCCGCCTGTTGACCAACTTATGCAGTCCTTTCTACTCCCAGTGCATTCCAGGATCAAACACGCCTACAAGCACCTCCTCTAGGCCCATCTCAACCCCCGCCGTCACGGGAGGAACCACGCGCACCACGTCCAGTTCCCGTGCCACGACGACGCTCGTCACCGTGACCACCACAGCAGCCGGCGGCGGGGGTCCAGGAACTCCAGTTCCCACCACTCTGGTCTCCGGGTGGTACTGGATCCGCGCCGTCGCCGCGCCCAACTTCCACAGCTACCTGCAGGCGAAACCGACGGGCACGCCGAGCAAGGCGTATCTCGAATCCCCCGGCGGCGCGGGCCAATTCAAGGTCGAGGCCGGCCAGCTCGTCCACCTAACCGGCTCGTCGTCGCCGCTGTACCTCAACGTCGAGAACCCTGCGGACAAGACGCAGAGGAAGCTCGAGACCTGGTTCAGCGCGAGCAAGAACACGTACGGCACCTTTGCCTTCCAGGGCGACACGCTCACGTGGAGCACGCCGGACATCAACCGCCCGAACCTGGCGGCGTGGCTCGTCTGCGACGACCAGGAGGTCTTCATCAACACCGGGGCCTATCTTTACCAGACGCCTGCCGGGTGTTTCGACCAAACGGTGAGGAACATCCAATTCAGTCGACCCTTCCTCTCGCTGACGCTCTGCAGATACACTCTTATGGGGGCTCGACGGCGGATCTATGAGGTGTCATGGAGGTTCTGTTTCGGCTTGACATTGATAGAGCCTAATTCAATTTCATTTTGCTCGTCGATATTCCTGAAAACGTACATGATCTCCTGCTGCGTTTATAGACCTCGCTCTCCAATCCTCATCCTACTCCAACCCCTTCACTGCGGATGGCTGCCAAGAAGTCGGGGCCGTATAGATCGTGTAACTGGTCTTCCCTACCCATGACTCCACGACGCTGCCATTGTCCAGCGTGACGTTCTTGATACCGGTCGAGTCGAAGTGCTCTACGCCGTTCAGCGACTCCTCGCTCGAGTAGTCCCACCAGATGTTCAGGGACATGCTGTACCCCACCGGCTCCAGACTCCAGACGATCGAGTTGTCCCCGCTACAGACCATCCTCGTGATCGTTGGCACGATCGGGCCTGTGGCGGTGGTCACGTAGCAAGTGGCGAAGCTGGCATCGCGTTTGACCTGGACGCCGAATTTGATGCTGGGAATTGAGCCGCCGTCAGCAACGAGAAACGTTTTCACGGGAGTCACGCGTGGGGTCACTGACTAGTTTCGATTCCTCCCGGGCAGGCCACCGGCGGAAAAGCCCTGAACCTCGAAGGGCTCATACACCGGATACTGCCGCTCGACCGGTGCAAGATTAGGTGCCGCTAGGGCCACAGCAGAGAGGAAAAGTACCCGAAAGAAGTGCATTTTGGGAGGGAGAAGTGTAAGGGGTGTCTTGAGATTGGTGTAGGCTTGTTGTCGTCTGGTTGTCATGCCGAGTGAAGAGCTTGCTTCTCTCCTTTTATACTGAGCAGACTCTAGCTCGGTATACTATACTCTTGTCCCCTGCCGTATCAAGCCGCACGTCGATTCTGTCCAACATAGATGGCGATAGCTTCAACGACGGCGAGCATTCGACCGCCGGTGGAACCACCGATGAAGTGCCGGAAGCCTCGAACCCACATAACTCCTGTATGTCCCGCAGAATCATTGCACAAGGACAGCTTGCCAACTCTTAGCGGAGGTCCTGGAATGAGGTCCCATGTGACTCGGGGGTGATACCCGGCTGCAAACATCGAGTCGTCAGGGGTATACGAGGCTTTCCAGGGCTGCGTGCAACCGTACAAGCGAACCGAACATGTCCAATCGGTGCTCGTCCCGACCGAATTCACCGAAGGCACGAGTCTTCACATGCACGTTTCTCAGCCCAAAGTAAGCCGGGTGTTCCCTCGCAGAACTTTTACGCATGATCCTCATATCGAACAAACAAAACTTGGTATCCCTTTTTTAGCTATCCCAATTCGTCTAAACGCTAATCGTCCGGAAAGCACTGAACTCGTCACCGGTCGCCACCAAGCTGCCGGTGATCTGGGGGTGCCAGTGCAGCTCCTTGACGTTGGACAGGTAGTGCACAAACAGCAGCTGGGGCGGGACGTCCTTGACACCGCCCGTGTCCTTGCTCTCCTCGTCGTCGAGCTCGACGGCAAGATCCCACAGGGTGACGGTGTTGTCGCCCGCGGCGACGGCAATGATGCTGTCGTCCGTGGGGTGCCACTCGATGCTCGTGATCTGTTCCTTGTGGTAGTCGAAGCTCGCGATAGGCGAGGGCTTGTCCGAGGGCGACGTAGAGCTCTGCTTCCACTGCCTCAGGTCCCACACAGCAAACTCGCCGTTGTCGTCGCCCGATGCCAGCAGATGCGTCGTCAGGCGAGACCACGACATGACGTTGACGTCGACCGAGCTGACCTGCATCGTCAGCGCGGGCTTCCTGCTCTTGCTACGCACGTCCCAGACGCGAACGGTGCCGTCGCTCGACGCCGAGGCGAAGACGGACTGCTCCGAAGGGCTCCACTGGATCTCCTCGACGCTGCTCGTGTGTCCCTGGAACGCCCTGGTGTCCGTAACAAAGCCACCACCGTCGGTGCGCGTCGTGACGTAGATAAGGCCGTCGTTGTCACCGGTCAAGAGCTTCCCGCTAGGGTACATCGGGGACCAGTCGACTGCGTAACCCTCGGACTTGTGGGCGCGGATGGTGGACACCGGCTTGTTCTGCTGGGCGGAGATGGTGGTGCCGGGGTTGTCGAAGGAGTAGAGATGGGGGGTGATGTCGTGGATGAAGACGTTGGAGGACTCAGTCATGGTGGCCGTCAGGGTGGTCGGGGGTCTGGAGGGGTCTTGCGAGGGGATCTGGTGGGCGCGGATTCGGTTCGTGGTCGAGTTGATGGGGATCGACTTGTGCTCAATAATGGGATCAGAATCCTCGTCTTCGTCATCGTCATCGTCCGAGTCTTCCTCGTTCTTCTCCGTGCGACTCAAGCCGCTGAACTTCATAACCATCAGTTCGTTCTCGCCCGCCCTTGCGCTCTCCGCCTGCGTGCCAGCCACTGTGTACATGGTGGCGGGGTAGACCTTGCGATTATCGCCGAGACTGTCGCGCAGGATGTCGAAGGAAAGACAAGGCCAGGGGGTGCTGAGGTTGTGCAGCATCTCGTAGGTGGAAGTGTCGGGCGCAAGCGTTTGGCCGGGCTCCAGCTTGCTTCGGCCGACGATGAACGTGCCCTGGTCAACCTCCATGGCACCTGTTCGGTCAGCTTCTGGATGCCACGGACGGCGCTATTCGCAGCTTGAGTTTCGTACCTTCCTTCTCCTCGGCCTCTCTCTCAGCGTCGGGTCGTCCGTCCACACCAGCCTCCATGATGCCATCCTCGCTCTCGCTCTCGAACTCGTCCTCGAACTCATCCTCGAACTCGCCCATGCCGGGGTCCTTCTCGTCGATTTCCATGCCCTCGGGGCGCTCACCGCCCTTCAGGGGTGCATCGCCCATTTCCACGTCCGCGGCGCGCTTCGACATTGTTTCGTCTTTTGGGTCTTTTGGTATCAACAAAAAAGGCAGTCGATTTCTGCTGCAATCTGCGAAATTTGGCGGTGCTGCAGAAAAAAAATATTGAACGCCCCGCGATTTGTGGCGCACTTTCTTATCGATACCCCGCGTGGCGCTCAATTCCCATTAGTGCTTGCCCGGGCCAGGGGTCCGGGCATTCACGTCACTGTGGCTGATGCTTTGCGACCACGTGACTTCGTATTCGCGTCGCGTCGAACGGCTTTCTAGGGCGCCTTCGGTGTTGTGTGCCCCGCCGTCACTATCTACAGTGTATCAAGGTGCCTACCATAGTGGCTATAGGCACCTTTGATGACCTGGATCTCTCTTTCATGACCGACCAAAGCACTCTGTACGCCTGAGCTGCGTCGAAGACCCTCCCCCGATCATGTCGTCAAGACCACCGTCTTCAACATGGCGCCGCAGCAGAATACCTTCACCGTCATCTCGAACGGCGCGCCACGCGGCGGCGCTCCGAGCAAACCGCCCATGACGTCGAAGCAGGCCCAGAAGCTCTACAAGAAAGCGAACAAGGCCCCACGGATGTCCAAAGCCGAACAACGGAAGTGGGAGAAGGAGAGGCAAGAAGAGATACGCAAAGAGCTGGAAAAGGAGCGCGCCGCTGTCAAGGCGAGAGCGGCCAGGGAGCGGAAGAAGGCCAAAGACGAGGAGGCACGCGAAAATAGGCGGCGGGCCGGACAGCCCTTGATCGATTGTCGACCGAGCCAGGATACTATTGCCCGATTCGTCCGCGGGAACGGAACCAACAAGAAGAGAGATCCTTCCGGAGAGCCGGAATCGGAATCTGATGATGGCAATGCCGCCGAGCCCATCACGAAGAAGCCTAAACGGCCTGCTCTCGTTGCGAAAACCGACTCCACTGCGTCATCCTCCCATTCCGCTGCATTACAAGAACGGAAGCCGGATATTACTTCTATGCCGCCGCCTCCTCGTCCATCACAAGCTAAACAGCTACCCACGCCGAGTCCGTCGTCGACGGGATCAACATCGCAGCGCAAGCCACCCCACGATGGTACCATGCCTCCCCCACCGCTTCCAAAAGCCCTTTCGGCTGCGCAGGCACTGCGCGCGCCTCCGATATTTAAGCCTCTCGTAATTACACCGATCCAACACCGCCCAGGTGTCCCTGCCGTTGCAGGCCCTCCACTCAAGCCGCCACCAAGGTCAAAACCCAAACCGTTCATGATGCCTAGGGTGATCCTGCCGACTCTACCTGCAGGTCGTCAACAGCCAGCCAAGCAAGAGGGGTTCCGACAAAAGCCTGCCGATCGGAAGCTGGCTGACTTGAAGCAAACCAACCAAGCACAGCAGCCTCCGACAGATTTGCAGACTGAGCAGAAGCCTGCCCAGCTGGACGCGGCAAAACAGGAAACACCCAAGGATGAGCTTATTAAACTTGAGATCCCAACGAGGCAGAAGTGCGAGGAACAGAAGCTCGCAGATCAAAGGCTATCAGGACAAAGAGTGGTTGATCAAAGGCCTCCAGAGAAGAAGTCTCCAACACAAACACAGTCCATGCAGATACAACCTGGTCAGAGCCAGTCCCAGAAGAAGCTGTCCCAGCCTCAAAAGCAGCCTGTAGAGGAGTCACCAGTTCAGCAGTCTCATATGCCTCCACCTAGGCATTCACGTCAGATGGCCCTTTTAACCTCTGGGCGTTCAGCGGCGCGAGGCACTGCTGCACAGCTCCCACCGCCCAGCACGCAAGCCATTCTCCAGGGCAGTTTTGATGACTTCTTTCCCACAGCATCTCAGCTTGTGCTGGAGCTTGAGGATGATGAATTCGGGGACGTTTCACAAAGGAGCGCTCAGAAGCCACCAATGGGTGCGGTCAATGACATTCGCAGTGTGCCACTACAGCACCCGCCAGGCCAGTTGAAACACGAGAGGCGTGATGAGGTGGGACAAGGCCCAACACATCACCAGAACAAACAACACATTGAATCTTCACGGGACATCCAGCCCTTCAAGAAGCCGCTAAGCACCCCTTCGGGTGGTCGAAGAGCGGAAATGCATATAGAAAGGGCGGCACCCATCCAGCGGCACAGTCTAGGCCAGTGCTGCCCGAAACAAGACAGATTTGGCCATCAGCATCGCCCATCTCAAGGAACCCTTCCGGGGCATGCTCGCGTTTCCCCGATCAGGCACACCACACAAGCCTTTCAGCAGCGAAGAACGCCCACAAATGGCAGTCTCAAGACTTTGCATGGCAGAGCCGCCCAGGAGACCAGGAGCAATTACTCCCCGGCATCGAGACCAACCGCCGCGGCCAAGCCTGCTCCCCTGGACGACTTTTTCCCCCTGATCTGCACCCAGGATTTGATGATGTCGTCCCAGGAGGTGCTGGAAATAGAATCGCCAGCCAAGATGGACAGCCAGTCATCTTCGGGGGGGCCGAAGTCTCACCCACTCCCCTCGGTTGAGTTGGATTTGGCGGCAATCGACTGGGATGATGATTTAGACGACTTTTGACGGAAACGAGCATACGGCAGCGCTTGGGGTTTATCGCATCTGTAGGAACGTTGTTCGTCACGAGGCATGAGCATTATAGAGATTAGAGCGTTTGGGAGGTTCACTTGCATTTGTATACCCTTGGAAGAAAGCAGAAGAGAGCGTTAGAGCTACGGCTACGGCTCGTCGCCGGGTACGTTATGTGCTTAGGAAACGAAAGAAGCATGATTCAGAAAACGAGGATCGAGCCTCGAGAAATCTATACCAAGGCCCAGAAGAGCTCTGGGACCCAATGCTATGTGCTCGAAAGTGCTGGTGTACTTCGTTCATGTAAAGCTAGCTTCCCACTCGGGTATCGCCCGTAACTCGTGGAAATTCCCGGCGACCCAGCGGCGAACAGCAAAGCCAGCAAAGTAATCCTATACCGTGATTGTGGGAATCCCTGTTCCAATGTCCCTCGCCCCAAACGCCTAGCAATGCATCCCACCAGTCCGGTAGACGCCGGCCATTCGACCCTGGCCCAAATATCGGCCCGACCCAGCCTCCACAAAACATACTCGAGCATGACCATTCAGAGATAGATAGGAACCCAGGCCAGCTTGTTTGTGGCCTGCGTGTCGCAGCCCTCTACGGCACACACAATCTTGCCGTCGGGATCACGAGGGAAGCCGGTGTTTGGTCTCTTAGTTCCTGGTCTTCGGCGTTCGTGACAGTCCTCGCAGTAGACCTGGTCCATTGTCAGTATGAAATGTGGAACACATGGTGAGTAAGAACTTACATGTCCGCATGATTTGAGCGCGAAGAAGTGGTTCTCGCTGCTGCGCTTGCGCTTTCCTTTGCGCGTAGTGCTTTCAGCCGGCGGCGCCTCGGGGTCATATGCCAGCTCCTCGTTACATGCAGGACACACAACAACGAGGTCGGACGCGGTGTCTCTCGTGAAGCCGGGCTTTGCCGGCGGGGGCGCTTGATGCGCGGGCTTCGGGGACTCGGCGCGATCGAAGGCGCCATGTTCATATTGGAGGTTGATGTTGCCAAGAGGGTTGTTAAAGTCGGCTTGGTTGATCCTGTTGTGATGTAGAAAGCCGAGCAGCTGCACGTCCTCGTCAGGGGTGGGAAACAGGCGCAAGGGATAGAGATGTCGCCTGATACCCGCCGCAAGTCCACTAATCGCGCCGCCGGGGTGGTTGAACATGAAGCCGCCCTGGTTCCGAGCAGGAGGCTGGGGTGGCGGATTAGGTCTGCGGTGGCGCGGAAGCTCTGGAGAGTCGTCCGTAAGATCAATCACAGGGGCGCCCCCGGCCAGTATGCTGCTATCGCTTCGTGCAAGAGCGGGAGGGTTCCGAGCCTGAGAGTTCTGTCGTCGCGAGTTCATGACTGGGCGAGGTGCATGGTGTTGAACGGGACTGTCGGGTTCATTGGTGAGATCAATAACGTCGGCGGGCCCCTGTCTGTTCTGTGATCTGCGCTGTGCTCGGTCCTGCCTGAAGTAGAGCTCCAGATCAACAAGGACATCTCCGCCTGGGATCCGGCGCACTGCAGCGCCATCCTGAGCTCGTCCTGCCATGTTGCCGTCGTGGACACCAGGCGGTTGCACGCGAAGGCCTGCAAGGGGTGGCACTCTATCGTCGATTTCGGCGAGGAGTGCTAGCTCCAGCTCTCCCTCAAGGTCTGGAGAGAGGGGGTACGAGTCGGGTCGAGGATAGAAATCGCCGTTCTCGAAGAGCCCGTCAGCTGACGAGTCCCGGGACTGTGAAGAGCCTGGATCGCGAGAATGCGGGACAGAATCGTCAGAGTCAGAAGAGCTCTCCGGCTCGTAGTCGATCTGTGCGTCAACTTCGGAATCGAACGAAGAAGGTCGTCTGTAGGGAGATTCGTGGTCCAAATCCGAATCGGATAGTATGTCGCCAAAGAGGAGGGCTTCGTCGTCATCCAAGACAGAGCTAGAGTCTATTGATGGGGAAGATGAAGGCAGAGATGAACTCATGATCTGGTATGGGCCAACAGGGTGGCGCTGGAGGGTGTTAGCACATCCACGAGATTCAACGTATGCAGGCTGATTAGTAGGTTTTAACTGACCCCCGAATGTGCTGAGTTTTTTCAATTGAAATTAGGTTTTTTTGAGTTGCGGTCCTCGGCCTTTGGGAGGCGGCTGCAGTGTGGGATCGCGAGTTCTCGGTGGAGCGAAAAGGAAGGAGCGAGTCTCCTACAAGAGGCGCGAAAATGGGGCGACCATGCCTTGAATATAAGTGAATCTGTCGCGAGAGGCGTTCGGAAGGTATTTTCGGCGCCTTTGGGCGTCGCAGTCGGAGAAAGAGGCAGGCGGGCGTGGCCTCGTGGAGGTGGTTGTTTTGGTGTAGGTGATGTTGTCTAGGTAGTAAGTCGTGAAGTGCCGTACGGACCGGTGCCCCAGCAGAAAGATGGAAGGCACCTGGTGGACCTCAGCCTTAGATAAGCTCACATAGTGCAGGGGGCAATTTGCCGCGATAAGCAGGAACCCTTGGGCGGCACCAGTGTCTGTGGGTCCCTGCCGGGAGGGCATGTCGCTGAGCGGAGAAAGACCTTTGACGGGTATCAACAGATGGTGCCGGGTCTCCTCCCTTAGCTTACCATGGTAGGTGCAGTGCCCAAATTATGTCATAGCCACCATCATTGCGATAATTCGTGATTCACTGACCGAATTAGGTGAGGCTTGACACTCGGAGAAAGGCTTTTAGGTGGTTGTTTTTTTTTTTTTGCGCTTAGAGGAAATTTTGGGTTCAAGCGCCGCAAGATCTGGACAATGGCGGGTGGTTCCATTTCGAATCCTTGATTTTTCACGCAAGCCATAAGCCACACACACCTGATTTCACCCATGTGAGGACCTCCGGCGTTCAAACCCTTGGAATCAGTGTACCCAGGGCCAAAGTCGGTCAACTGGCGTAATACCAACAGTAGGTAGGTATGCAGGTATTACCTTAGATTCTCCAGTATCAGTAGCCGCCAAAGACATCGGATATCATTTTTTTCGATACTCTTCCGCCCCATTACGTATAATACAAATGCAGTAAACCCGGAAGCCCGCTTAATCCTGCTTGACTCCGAAAACAGAAATAACGCCCTCCTCATTGACGGAAACCAGCTGCTTCGCATCGGCACCCCATTTCACCGACCGCGCCGAGACCGAGCTCCTGAACGGCTCAGACCACGACTTGGAGCTCTTGGTGTACTGCTGTACGGTGATGCCACCCGCGCCAGCGGTCGCGAGGTACTGGCCAGTGTAATCCCAAGCCAGGGACTGGACGGGGCCGCCGGCCTCGATCGTCTTGGCCCTGGCAGCATCTCCCTCCTTTCGCAGATCGAAGATGGTGACAGAGCTCTGTCCCTTGGCTGTCGCCGCCAGCCAGAAACCGTTCTCTGAGAACGTCAAAGCCTCGATAGGGGCACCCAGCGAAAAGGAGGCAGCGACCTCCAAGCTGGTAGTCATAAAGAGCTTGATGTCACCGGTGATAGTACCGGCAGCAAACAGGTGGCCGTCGGGGTGGAAAGCGGAGGAGGTCAGTGCTGGAACCGTTAGCAAGATTACCCGGATGCGGCGAGAGGGCATTGACTTACAAGCATCAGTGTACGCGCGGCTGACCCTCCTCAGGTTGTTGAGATCGTAGAATGCAATGCTCTTGTCCGAACCGACAGACGCAAGCAGCTCGCCTGTTGGGTGAACGCTAAGCGACGTGGCCGGTCCTGCGTGCTCAGAAAGCGACGCAACCTCGCTACCACTCTCGTAGATCTTGATCGATCCCTTGCTCGTGGCAAAGATGAGTTTGCTGCCGGCCCACGCGGAGTCGAGCACCGGCTCGTTGACGGCGACCTGGCGCTCAAGCTGGTCTGCCTCCACTGAGTATATCGCGGCTTGGCCATCTTGACCACCAATGGCGGCGTAGCTCCCTGCAAGAGCCAGCGAGGACGTGTGCGATACGGGTAGTGATGTGGAGGCCACGGTGGCCAAGGAGGCGACTTCTTCGGATGTGGCCCAGCCCTCAGGGACCGGACGCTTCTTGCGGCCCTTGGACAATCTGCATCATTGTTAGTAGGCGGACCAACGTGTGCTCGTGTCCTGGTTCACTTACTCCTGATGCTTCGCGTTGACCTTCTCGGCCAGATCTTCGGGCAAGCCTTCGGCGGAGTCGATAGCCATGGCATCTCCGTTGGTGGCTCCCGCAGAAACGCTGACCTTGGACAGTGCCTCTCTAGCCTCGTCCCGCTCCTTGGTCAACCTGGCAATGACTCTGACGGCGGCATCGTGCTGATATAGTGCTGTCGCAAGCTCCTCCCGCGTTCTTGAAAGCTGCTCCTTCAAGTTGAACGTCTCAAGCGCGAGCGCGTCCCACTCGTTTTGGAAGGTCGCCAACAAAGCGGGAATCGAGGTGAGTGTCGGGGGTCGGGGTCGGACGATGTGCGACTGGGTCAGAGGAAGGAGGTCGTCGGTCGTCAGGGCTTCGCCTGTGCTGGGCTCGGTGCCGTTCTCTTCGATGTACTTCTCGATCAAACGCTTCTCAAAGACGGTGCCTAGTGGTTGTCAGCCAGCTAAATGTGCTTGCTGCGAGTGCAAGTGCTTACCCGACTTCTTCGAAGCAACAGGCTCCTGCGGAGCTTCTCCAGAGACTGCAAGTCGCGTCAGACACGTTCAATTGATGCCAGTAACGGCTAAACTCACTTGCGCACAGCATTTTGGCCAGATTTCGCGGTGTGATGGGCCGTTTGGATGGTTCGCGTCGGCTTTTCTCTCCAAAACAAAACTTCAGCCTCGCTGCTCGCCAGGCACCTCGTTGCGGTGGGCCCCAGCTCAAGCTCGAGCCACTCAATCACGTGTGGCTGGTGGGTCGAAAAGATTAGTCAGCTCCAACACGATGCACCGTGAACCGGTCTTGAGAAAGAAGAATGGCAACAGGATGGCCCTTGTTTTTGTGGATATTGGAGTTCTCTTGAGCTTTTGACGCGTTTGCAACAAGCATTGTATGCTGTCTCTGTGAGATGGTTTCTCTTTGTACTGGCTATGCCTGGACAGTGCCTTACTACAGGTAGGTATATGATTAAGTATCTGGTAGGTGTCTCGTCGGTAGGTAGGTACCTAAGTACGTAGTTACCTAGGTATCGTTGGTGTTTGTTCTTATCAGCTTATCGCCTCATGATATCACTCCCGTCCTCCGCACCTCGGCATCTCGAATTCGCCCTCACTCCTCTCCGATACCTTTGATTTGCTCCAGCATTTGCCCATAGCCTCCAAAGAATGACTTCCCTGCCCGAGATCAGCCATCTTAGCGGCCTCCCCGCGGAGGAACAAACCAAAGTTCTCGACGCCCTCTTTGAACCGAGCCCTGCGATTCATGCGCTTATCCTCCCGGCGATTTCGGCTGCCTCGTTCGACTCCTACGACGACTTCATTGCGCATGCCCAGAAGACATTTGAGGCGCTCGCTGCCGATCCCTCGCATAAGACAGAGTTGCATTCCATAATCGGGTCGCATCCTCGGTTGGGTGCCAAGAAGGTCGAGAGCGCTCAGTCCGCGGCCGAGCAGGCCAAGCTCCAGACGGGGGATGCGAGCGAGCTCGCCGCGCTGAACACGGAGTACGAGCTACGATTCCCGGGTCTCCGCTATGTTGTCTTCGTCAACGGAAGGGGCCGCCCAGAGATAATGGAGGACATGCGTGCGCGCATCGCCCGTGGCGATATTGCTTTGGAAGAGCGTGCAGCGGTTCAGGTAAGCCAGCCACGGTCGTTGGGTTGCAATAGCTGCTAACATGAACAGGCCATGTGCGATATCGCAAGGGACCGTGCAGCTAAGCTTCAAGCTGCAGCTTCTCGATGATTATTCGACGCCAATTTCGCATCATTACCACTGCTAGATAGGCGAGCTTCAAAGGGAACGACGATGAGGATGCATACACAGACCGAGAGAGACATTGAACGATCGCCAAGAACGGTCTTCTAATCTCGTTTTCCTACCCGTCTAAGCAACTGTACTGTCCCCGTATTTATCTGAAAGCATCTTACAAGCTCCGAGCTCTATCTACAACTTCGCAGTCTCCTCGAGCAACTTCAGCAACCGTCCGACACGTTCGGCCTCCCTGTAGCCGCTGACGACAGCTCCGGCCACGCTTCCGCGGTGCTCCATCTCAGTGTGCTCGCCGGCGAAACCAAGTCTTCCGTCCCAGACAGGTCTGCCCAGTTCCTTGAAGTCCAAGGGGCTCCGCTCTCCGTTCTCGGAGATGATTGACGGGGTCGTCGTGGCGCCGCGGGAGTACTCGTCTGTCAACCAGTTGGTCAAGCTGGTCTCGGTCGGCTCGGGGGGCTGAGAGGACGGCTGGAAGCGGGCAACAAGGAACTTGTGCAGGGCGGCAGCAATTTCCTTGGGGTCGCGCTGAAGAAGGGCCTTGGCAGGAGTTTCCGACAGATAGGTGAGGAGAGTCGGGCTCGGGCCTGGGAGAGACGGGCTGGCAAAGTTGGCGGTGACCAAAGTAGAAGCCTCAAGCACTTCAAGCGGGGTTGAGCTGTCAGTGACGGGCTTGTCAGAGGTTGGCAAGAAGGTGAACGACCCAGCCTCTTCGGCCTCGGGCCACCAAGCCGTGGGGTATTGAAGCAGGAGCTTCTCAAGAACACCGACATGTGTGCCCTTGATAGCTTCCTGAAGGCGAGGTGGCAGGGCCGGGCTAAATGTGCTCTCAGGCAGAGTCTTGAGAACTCCCAGCGGAATGGTGGAGACGGCCGTCTTCGCCGTGAACTTGTTGCCGTTGGTGTCTGTCACGACAACGCCGTCCTCGGTTTGCGAAACCGCAGAGATCTTGGTGCTGAGCTTCACCTCGGCGCCCTTGGCCTTGGCATCTTCGACCACCCTGGCAACAAGAGCCTGGTAGCCTCCCTCGGGAGCGGCGTCGGAGCCGGCGAATGCGGTGGTGCCCTCCCAGCCGGCCCACTTCAGGGAGGCCTTCTCGAGCTTGAGGCCGAGGGGGATCTCGAGAGATCGCGCAAGAGCGGCGGCCAGCTCCTTGGGGGCTTCGGCCGTCGAGGATGCGAACAAGGACGAGTTGGGTGCCAGCAGAGCCGACGCGAGTGAGGCGGATGGCGGGGGAGATGGGTGGGGGAGCTTCAGAGAAGCCTGTGCGCCACCCAAGGACGAGCGCAGGCTGTTGGCACTCGCGCTTGAGAGACGTCCTAAACATCAAATTATCAATTGATACGTTGCTTCCATGCTTCAGGAATTGGGACGCACCATTGGGACCGTACATGACGCCCTCGGCGGGCTTGGGCAGATGGGCATCCTACGCCATCTCATCAGCATCATGGCACTCACAGAAGCTAGACCCGTGAAGACTTACAACACCGAAATCCTGAGCGATATATCTAGCAGGATTTCCCTCCAGGTAGCCATGAATCCAGCTACAGCCAACGTCAACCTTGACGTCTCCCTTCACCCACGTACTGGCGCGTCCACCGATGCGGTCCCTCGCCTCCAACACGAGAACCTTGCGGCCCTTGCGGGCAAGCTCGCGGGCGGCGACAGCGCCGGACCAGCCAGCTCCGATGATGATAGTATCCAGGACTTCGGCCATGATGCTGCGGATCAACATATGTACAGGTAACAAGTTCTCGAACTGAGAGTAGGCGTCGAAGCGTATACGGGTGCTTCCTAGGTAATTAAATGACCCCCGCCATCACCCCGCCTTGCGTCACCCCACGCGCGGGCGGGACCCGGGGAGATGTCCGACCGGGCCGATCATCGGAACCGGCGGGGTTGGTGAGGGAACCTGGAACCTAGAAGTTTAGAACCCCCCAACTCAACCGTTCCGGTAATACGTCGGCGACATCCGATCACACCATATCTCGAGGTGAAGTTGTCTTGCCAAGCGATAACATTGAAGCATGGGGATTGATAAGTAGCTGGGCGATGTCTCTTCACCGCAACTACTTATCATCTTCATCCTTTCAATTTCACTGGCCGCGAGTCCCAGCAACGGCTCTCCTAAATCGCAAATCGGAGAAGACAGCAAACGCCTCCATCACAGTTTTCGATGGTCCCAACGAAACAAGCTTATGGGCCCTGGAAAGTATCCAAGACACTGTATGGACGCAGGGCAAACTGCAATGCAACCGTCGCCGAGTCAACGTCTCATGCACAGACATACAATCATCGGCGCTGGAGAGCAGGCATTGCTGCCGCGTTGCTTTATTTTACGGATTTGTACTCCTTATCATGCCCTCCTCGATGTTGCCTATGCTCCTTTACATGCTTTGCCGTTCACGCTTTCTTCCCAACTTCCAGCACCTATGCAAGGCGTACGAAGCCTCGCGGAGTTGCCTCCGCCGATAGCAGTCACCCTCTGAGAATGGGTCGCCGCGTTGTCACCCCCAAAATGGACAAGTTGTTCGTTTGCTCGCCCGCAGTCCTCGCGATAGCCATCGCTGGAGAGCATCAAGTTCCCCTCTCAGCTCCCTCGCAGGGGGCCTCCTCTCATTTTAATCACCATCCTCGTATGCTTTTTGGTTCACCTCTCGACCCATGATATGCCGTCTAATTCATCGAGATACTCCTCGTACGATCCGTCATCGTCGTCCTGCGCATTCTGCGCCGAGCCCCCGAATATGGCCCCGAAATCAGAGTACACGTCCTCCAAATCATCTTCGTCGGCCCACGCATAGTGGCAGCTCTGGTCCGACATGGGAAAGGCCAGCGTGCCGTCGTCGTCCATCTCGTCAAGCATGGTCTCGCAGGGCGCAAGGACAGGGGACCGCGCTGGATGAAGCCGGGGAGACTTGGGCAGCACCCTGGTTGACTGCGGCGTCATTGGGGGCGATGGCCTCCGCTCCGATTGTGTCGACGGATTGCTCGAACCTGGAGCGTTGAAGCCCCCTGGCCGCATCAAGATTACTCTTGGGGGTAATTGGTATTGTTGCTTCTCCCTCTCCTGGTGCTGCTGCTTCTGCTGCTCTGCAAGTGCAGACGGCGGGGCGACAAACCGAGCCCCCGTTGCAAGCTGCTGGCCGTGGTGAAGCACAGCAGCATTGGCAGCCGCCGCGGCAACGACAAGGTCCCCGCGCTGCGTCGCCTCGTTCCGCACGCGTATCCTCACCCGGTTCAGCACGGCGGCCCTGAGCATCACCGACCCCTCGCGGTTGAGTCCCTGCTTGCTGGGGTCCGGTGAGGTGGCCACGGCGGCGAGCTTGACGAAGCGCTTGTCGCCGGACGCCGCCCCGTCGCGGTTGATGATGTGCGTGGCGGGCAGCGAGAACGGCTGGGACAGCCTGCTCGTGATGAGATGGAGCCTCAGGCGGCGCTTCTTGCAGCTCAGGGCGGCGGTGTACGGCCCGTCGACGTCCGAGTGTGCCCTCCTGCGCTTCTCGAGCCTGAGTGGGCAAGGCGTCAGGGGGAAGTCAAAGTCCGGCGGCTTGTGAGGTTTGTCGAAGGTGAACGAGAGACTCGAGTGGCTGGATGAAGTCAAGACACGCGACCGTGTGAGAGTTGAGAGGTCCGTTGGCGATGGGGTTGCCAGGAGTTCCAGGCACTGCCTCAGCTGGCTCTCCGCAATTCCAGGGCCAGATTTGCCTGGCTCCTTTGTCGAACACGGCCCCTCATGGCTCGAGCAGTGCCGTGGGACGAGTGAGGAGAATATGTCCGCCTCGACGTCAATGTCGATGTCGTCTTCGCGTCCTGTCCGTTCGAACTGCCACGTCTTGAACGGCTCCAAGGTGCTGCGGTTCAAGGAACCCACCTCGAGCACCATGGTTTGCTCGTCACAGGTCCTCGGTGCCTCTTGTTCGGGCTTGAAGACAGGATATTTGGTAGCTGTTTTGGCTCGTTCCAGGCACCTAGATTTGGTGGCACTGGAACTGGGACACTCGACGCTTGTTCATGTTTCCCGCACCGCTCCCTCGATACCGTATCTAGTTTCTGGGTTCCGACATGAAGGAGTATTGCCAGCCAGAGAGAACGCGAAAGATCAAGAGAGACGACAGCCACCGAGAAAGGACGGGAAAGGTGGGGGCCCCTTCTAGATCAAGGATCCGAACTCTTATGCTCAGTCAGTACCGAGCCCTACTTCGCATCAGGGAGGACGGGTAGGCAGGCTGGGGGGTGTGTGGAGGGCGGCAACGGCAAAAAGAGCTAACTCTGACCGGCTGCAGGTAAGTCTGGCACGAGACCCCGTGTTCTATTTATTCTGACCACGCAAGTCTCCGAAGGTGGAGAAACGAGGAGGCGGAGAGACGGAGAGGAGGGAGATCAACGTAAACCAACGGGGCGGGACCGGCCACAGGAACCCAGCCAGAATGCTCACACGTTTCCCCTCTCCTCTGTGGGAGTTGTGTGCGACTGACACTACTGTCGTAGTGTAGTGTAGGACCACGCACGCCAGCTAAGCGTACTTTGAACGTCCAAGTTGGCTGATGGTGGAGGGCTACTTGGGAAGCAGGACCGGGGTCGCGGAGGTACTACATGGTAGGAATGGGCGAAGACCTGGGGAAGAAGGCTGCCATGGAGCGAATGGGATGGTCGGGATGCGCCGGTCCCCCTGGTCATGCACCACCACCCCGGTCCGGGGTTGAGAGGGGAAGGAAAGGTGACATGGGCGGGAAATTTGGGGCTTTTTTTTCTCATTCAGCCTTCGCAGTAATTACCTAAGGGGTAGGCATGCGTGAGCCGTATGCGAGTTCATCGCCCAGGTAAGCATGCTGTGTAGCACAAAGCACAGCTGAGCGGCAGGCAAGGAGATGAATGATTCATCTATGACCGCCGTGCCTATACGAAGAGGCTCATGGTGATCACTTGCGTCCCACTGATTTCCTCGTCGGGTGATTGGCCGTATAATGGTTTCCAAAACAGAACCGTCAACCCGGGCACCTATTCTTACAGGATGAGAGAAAGTCGCCTGCGTTCGAGGCACCACAGGGAGGCAGAGACATGTTTCCTGCACCCCAGACCGGGTTCTTTCGTCCGGGCCCTACGTGATACGACGACGCGCGCCACACATTGCTGCAGGCCAGAGCCAGGCATGCTCTGTGTTCCTGTGTTCGCGTTCGTCGCTCTTCTTAAGATCAAGTCGGAGGCTCAGCGGGGGATTTTGTAATAAGGCGTCTCTGCAGGCGTGCCCGAGCAGGATTTCTGCCATGGGCAGGGCGTGAGAAGAGGCGATGGGACTTCTTCTTCCAATATCCTCAATTCAAGGAGCTCAACCTCCGTAGCATTTCTTTTTCCCGGCGATGGCTTAGGTCACCCGCCCTGCCGGATTCTTGCCCTCTCCCGAGGACCGCCAACAACCCAAGACGCATCTCAAAATACGTACGGAAAGAAAAAAAGGACCTCCGCGGTCCTGTGCTTATGTTTCAGATGCATCCTTGCGAGAGAGCCCGCAGTCGGACCGCCTGTCGAGGCCGGCGGCGATGACTGATCAGCAACGCGCGGTCCGGTGAGGGTCGTCAGCGTAAGGACAAACTGCAATGATCTGCCTCTTCGCCTCTGATCCCGTCCTCGACGGCAACGTGACTTCGTCTCCTCAAGTCGCGAACCGAGATTCTCACAAGACCGGCAAGGGCGTTCGGGATGCAACGATTTCCAGACGGCATCGCAGGAAGATCACGGCAGAGGTCTGGTGTCGCGCCAGGCATGCTCATTCGCTTTCGCGGTTTGCGGGGAAAGCATCCTCCCCCGGCTGTCGTCCTACCATCGTGGGCGTACCGTACGTGCGTCTCCGCCCATCACTACGGGGTGCATATTGCAGCGCGTGCGCCCAACGAATTGTTCCGAGACCGCTCGTCGTCACCACACACCACCGTCCACGTCGGTGGTGCACGCAGCACAGGCGGGAGGGAGCTGAGAAGGCGGCGAGGCGAGTCGGGGAGGTGTTTCGCTGCGGGGAGCCCGGAACGGCATCGCGCCATGCTCGTTTGCCTACCGACCATTGACTTAGGAGTGCACTTCCGGCACGGATAGCGGCTTTGGACTCTGGGGGATTTCTATCCCTAGCCTCCAGGCCGTTGTGCAAACAAGCCGCTAGCCACAAAACGGGAGGGTCACGCGCGATGTGGTGTTTTTTTTTTTTTTTCCCTCTCCCTCTCCCTTCAGTGTGAGTGATTTTGCTTTGACAAAAGCGAGTCTTGTCAGCCAATAGGTAGTCCGAGTAGGAGTCGGGAGGGGCGAGTGACTTTCCCAATCCAATGCTGATGAGTTGAGTCGTCGTCTTCTATCGGCTGTCAGCAGTATCTATACAAGGGTTGTTAATCGTGTGGTGGTGCTCCAGACGCTCAGCTCTCCAAAGACCAGAGAGTTCCTTGCCGTGAATCTAACGGATCCAACGGCAGCGGGTGATCGCAACATAATCGTACAGTGCCGATTGCACAATGCTTTCTTGAAAAGGGCGCCTCTTGTATCTCGGTCGGCCAGCCGGTCAATCATACCAAGCATTCCCAGCTGAAGCGAAGTCATCCAATGGCCCGGAACGCCCGCGTGGTGCGACCCGCTGCATGTCTACCCCGGTTGAGCTTCTCAACCTGGGCAGAGATGTGCCATACACAGCTAGTCAACTCCGTCCGGAACCCACAACCCGGTGGCCTCCGTCACTTGTCAAAAGTTGCTGACTGCCGGCTCCAAGGCCGAGACCACACACCAGGCCGCAAGTGTAAGGTGACAGCCTGCCAAAGATCAGTCTGAACTTCTTCGTAAGTTCGTTTCAGGCAAGTCCTGTCAGATTGAGGCAAACAGCGGAAATTACCCCGGGAGGAAAAAAGGGTAGCAGCGGCTTTGGCGCCTGAGGCAAGGGACGTCTAGGGTCGTGCAGGGTATCGAGCACGAGAGCTCTACATAGTAATAGGGCGTGACCTTTTAGTGAGCAATATGTCAATATTACCTCAGCCATTGCCATACGGATAGCACACGGCATTACAGACCATCGATCAATCCGTTTTCCCCGGCAAACCCGGGCTGCCCGCGCCGAAACCGACCGCTCTCGAGTCGTAGCCGTATCCAGTGTAGGCCGAGATTTACGGGTCTCTTACGGAGCAAATCCGGGGTCCCCACAAACTGCCACGGGTCTTCCCCCAGAAAGCTCCAGTGTCATCACGGCTCTCCACTGAGAGCTCCAGCTTCAGTGTGAGCTCCCCCTCACATGGGTACCTCGGCTCCGCACTTCAAGTTTGGGGCAGAAGCTCCGGCACGCACGGCCACGGCCCCGCCATAGACCACCTCGTCCCGAGGTTCACGTCCATGCGTCTCAGGGCACCGGCCAGGCTGTCGAGCAGAGCTTAACTCCGGGAAGCTTAAACTTCTATTCCATCATCCTTTCCTCGAGCTTTTCGTTCAACCTGTCATCTCTGGCTGCCAGAACTCATCTCAAAAGCGTGTGCCGTGCCTTGATTGCGCTTCATTCCTTCTCCTCGATTGATTTCCTCCAGCGTTTCCTTGGCACCTCTTGCTCTTCGTTTTGCAGTCCACTCGCTCTCCTCGTCGCCATGTCTGAGCTCTTGTTCCAGAACGTTATGGCGCTCGCCCAGCTGCCAAATGCCCCGGGCGAGACGGTCAAACGGTACATGAGTCTTTGGCCGGCTTGGGTGCCGGGCTCTGAGTTGGTCGGCGGAAAGGGGCGTGGGTCAAAAGCAGACCCGAGGGCGGCGTACGGTGGCCATGTGTACACTCAGGCGCCGCTGGCAGCGTGCCGGGCAATCCAAGAGGAGGAACCAGCCGGAACAGGAACAGAATCTGGCGGTTTCGGGCTTCATGTGAGGTTTCGATCTCTGAGTCTTGTTCGAATGTCGCATGCTGCTAACACTCCATGCAGTCCATCCAGGGCTGTTTCTCTGCGGCGGCGAGGGCTAACAGGCCATTCGTCTATGAGGTATCTGGTCTTTCGACCAGTCGGACGTTTTGCTCTCGGCTGGTGACGGTGCGGCAGCCGAAAGAGGCCAGCAAGCGGCTCACCGAGGACGACTTTGGTCTAGAGGACTTGGAGGGAGGGCTCGGGGACGTGTGTTTCAGCTGCATATGTACCTTCAAACGCCCAGAGCAAGGACGTGTCAGCTCTCAGGAGACACCACCACAGGAGAGGTTCGCCGACATACTGAAAAGCAAAGCCCCGATGGACTGGCCCCACGCGCCCGCCGTGGACGTGGAGGAGATCAAGGCCATGTTCCCAGACGCTGGCACGGGTCAGTTTCCGATTGTCGACATGCACAAGGTCGATTTGACGGCATACAACGAAGGGAGGCCCATATCAGACAGGAGGGAGCTGCTCTTCTACCGGCTCAAAGGACCCCTCCCAGCTGACGACCCCAACGCCCACGTTCTCGTACACGCCTTCGAGTCGGATCGGAACGGTCTGCTGATGCTGGGCAACCACGTCGGCCTCGGGTGGAGCTTGGGTCTGGCAGCAAGCTTGACGTACTCCTTCGTGGTGCACGTCAACGTCGACGAGGCCGTGATGAAGGACGCGAGTGGTCCAGACGACGGATGGTGGATTCAGGAGGTGTCGTTCCCTCGAGCCGGCCAAGGGAGAGGAGCGCTCATGTTCAAGATGTGGAGTCCTTCCGGCGTTCACGTTGCGACGGGCTATCAAGACGGCATCGTTAGAGAGCGAAGAGAAGAGAAGGAAAAGTTATGATACACGAGAACTGACCTGATCTGCATCACATCACTGGCGTAGGTGTTGGTTGTGCCTCAATTATGGCTGCAGTGCTGGACGGGATAGATCTGGCAAGAAGGCAAATGAATACCTAGGTACCTAGGCAGGGAGAGGAAGATTGGGCTTCTTGTGGGGGTACAATGTAAGTATAGACTTGAAAATCCAGTGGTCACAATATTCTTAGAGAGGAAGGAACCTCCTACCTTGCTGGCACCTTCCTCTATTCTGTCACTGGAAACTTCTGTCCCCAGGCCAACATGGAAGGTACCCAAATCAGAGGCAGCAGAACCTTTACCCCAAGAGTTCCTGCCTTCCTGGGAGACCAAAGCACATACACACAACATCTTCTCCTCTGCTTTGGACTCTGCAGCAGTTGTTATTCTCCTCTGTTCACCCTTCTCTTTAGCTACCACTCACGTTTTTTTGTTCTCTCTTTTGCTTCACCTGGCACATCTTATCCTCCTGCCTTCAAAGACAAACGAAGCTTCACCCAGGCAGCTTCACTTACCCAGTCTTACCCACACAGCTTCACCCAAACCGACACAGCTTCACTCACCCAGTTCTACCCACACAACTTATCCTCAAGCCCCCCCAAGAGACGCGTGGCATCAAACTTTCCATTGAAGCCTGTTCCTACTCCTGTTTTCATTTCTCCCCTCAAGCACTTGCCCTACCTTACTTTCTTGTACCGCACTGTTTTCATTGTTACTCTTGCTTCGAAGTGGACACTGAAACACACAGGACCGAAAATCCTCTCAAATCGGCAGAAGATTGGGATTTCAAGCGAATCAACATGGATTCAACTTTGCATTCTGAGCCGAGGGTGCAGAAGTCCCAGCTCATTACCTCCATTGAAGAGCTTCAAGGTGCTCTGCTAGCTGCTCAGTCTGATGCCGACGCTGTCGAGACACAGATAGCTTACAAAGACGTCAAGATTAATGGCCTGAAATCCGAAAGGATGAGCATTGTAGGCCCCGCCCACAGATACGATGCATTCATCAAAGCAGCTCTTCAGGAGAAACAGATGTTACACGATTCATTTGACGAGGCGAGAGACAAGGCTACTGTTCTGAGCGGTAAGCTTAACAAGAAGAAGGCAATGCTTGCAAGCATCGCGCCTGTTGAGTCCACAAGAACACCCGATCCCCAAGACAATGAATCGGCCGCAGCGCTCCTGGAGGTCACAGCCACTCCTTGGAAGGACGTCTTTGTCACCAGCGACGATGGTAAGACCTTTGTCTGGCCGCTCATGCTTCAAGGGGTTCCAACAGCTCCCATCACCGAAGACGGTCCCTACTGGGAGCCCTCTTGGCTCAAGTTCCGAGATACAATCAACGAAGAACACCTCCAGCTCCAGCACAGCCAGGACAAGGAGGAAAGACGACAGAAGTTAAGCCATGGCCCGCTCTCGGCAGAAGAACGGGCAGAGTACAACAGCAGAGACAAACGATACCAACGCTCAATGAACGTGGCCAAGGTCGCCAAGAAGTGGTTCTGTCCTGGAAAGACCCTCCATCCCAATCAAATGATGGCCAAGCGATACCTGCCTGATATTGGCCTTTGCCAGCCCTACAACATCTACCAGATCTGCAATGTCATGAGTCGACTGAATGTTCTGTACGAGCGAGGTGAGATGGCCATGCAGCCGATTTACTTTCTCCTCTGGCGAATGAGTGTGGTCATCGAAAGAGTGCCGCAGACCGGTATCAAGTCCTTCAGCAGGTCTATCGTCGAAGAAGGCCACACTTCCATGGACCCTATTCTCCGCCAAGCTGTACTTCGGGCAGCTCAGCACACGAACACCTACAACTGCTACGGTAATAAACGACCCAACCGGAAACTCGTCCAGCTGCAGCCTCACACTGTCCCCAAACAAGAAGACGCCGCCCACCCTTCAACGACACCCATCACAACATGGGATGTTTCCCACTTGGCAACGATACTTACAGAAATGTCGAACGCCCGGTCTGAGGAAGTGCTGGCTCCCACCAAGCGTCTAGACACCATTGCAACCACAAGCGCCGACTCTGAGAAGATGCTGTCTCCCGCCAAGCGTCAGGACCCCGCGCCTCTTCTCGGACACAAGAGGAAAAGGTCTCCAGGCCCCTCGGGACAGCACACTTCTGTCCTGGCACCCAGCGAGCTGTCGTCTATCGTCGGTCCACCAACCAAGATGCGCCGACAGGACTTCGAGATTCCCCTGCAACATGTGTCTCTTGAGCGCCTGGTTGAGGCAGGTGAAATGGCTGCGTGGGCAATGCAAGCCTGGCGCGACAGTCTCACAGCAGCTCAGCCAGCGGACCACGAGGATCGGGATGACAGCACGCAGAGCGGAGCTACCCAGGCCGAACCCAGCAATGACCCGAAGAACCGCAAGCACTTCGAACCCAGCAAGAACCCGAAGAACAGCAAGCACTTCGAACCCGACGCACACAAGATGCCCGAAAGAGCCGCTACACAAGGTCTGCAACCCTTTGATCTCAACACCAGCGCAGCTTCCCAGACCGATGCTCGCAGAAAGAAGGAAAGGGCCATGCAACTGGAGACCAACGGGGGCGGCAGCTCCGCGCCAAGCCAAGAGAGGCCGGACGTCGAGATAACTGAGGCCCGACCTGTTCTGAAGCCTAGTCCATTCCCGAGAACCGGAAGACCGGTGTCACACGGCTTCATATTCGAGTGGCTGCCGTGCACTGAGGAGGAGGCGATGGAGGGGTGGTGATGAGTGGTTCACTGGGAAGAAGAGCTTTGGAAGCACCCTTTTGTCGCTTTGCAGGAACGGCGAGCAGATCAGCGGTCCAGATAAGGTTATCAAGGGCTCGACACCGAGTGTAGGAAAGTTCGGGTTCAAATTCATGTACGATATCCAATACGAGATCATCCCATCGGCATCTCTAGATAGCAACGACTCGAATCAGCAAACCTAGGTATAGGTACCTTGCATTGCCTACCTACTGTCTACCGGCCACAGGTACTGTAGATAGGTAGGCGCAGAGGCAGATAGCTGTAATGTCACAGCTCTCATTTGCTAATCTCCGCATCACGTGACAGCATCGTCGCTTATGCTTCCGGTTACGGCAAGTACCTTGGCCAGTGCTCGAAAGTGGCTCCTCTCCGTTGGTACCTTACCCGACAGCCGCAACATCAAGCCATCAAATCAGGCCATCGACAAATCCCTCTCTTCTCACCCAAATCCGACGTCACGACGAAACCTCTCCTCTCCAACCACCAATTGCCGCCGCCATGTTCTTGCAACGCTCCGCCATCGCCGTCGCCCGCCGGGCCGCCGTCGCTCCCCTCGCCAGACGCACTTTCGCGACCACCATGCTCCGCCGTACGAGTCCCCCTCCCCAGGTCCAATTGCGGCCCTGACTCTGTCAAATCCCGGAAAAAAAACACACAAGAGTCGTGATCCCGACATTTTCCACTGTCGCTGACCAGCCGCGAACCGCGCACACAGGCGACGCCGCCCCCAGCTCTACCCCGGCCAAGAACTACAAGACCCTCTCCGGTAAGGTCTCTCCCGTCAATTGAATCGAAATTTCCTCCCGTTCGACGATTCTCGGCCGACGCGGTCTTCCGGAATGCCACAGGCAGCACCGGGCCCCTCCGACATTCCCTTGGACCGCGTCGTACGATGAACAGCCGAGGAGGAAACCCGAGTCGAAGTCAAGGCTTTTTTGTTTTACAAACACCAGAGAGCTAATTATCATATCAATTGCTGCGATACAGAGATCAAGACTGAGGACGACCTTGTCGGCCCCGGTGCCAAGGCCGGCGAGATCCCCACCGACCTCGAGCAGTCCACCGGTCTCGAGCGTCTCGAGATTCTCGGAAAGATGGAGGGCGTCGACGTTTTCGACATGCGCCCCCTCGACTCCTCCCGCAAGGGTACGCGACTCTCCCTGGCCGCCCCTCGGTCAAGACTCGCAATCGTCTAATGTCGTTTTTCAGGAACCATGGAGAACCCCATCCCCGTCCGCTCCGCCGGTGACGAGCAGTACCTCGGCTGCACCGGTGTCCCCGCCGACTCCCACGTCACCCTCTGGCTGACCGTACGTTGCCGACCGTCCCCGAGTCAATTGATTCGTTTGAGGAGCTCCGTGAACGCTGACCTCGTGCCCAGATCTCCCGCGACCGCCCCATCGAGCGCTGCCCCGAGTGCGGCTCCGTCTACAAGATGGAGTACGTCGGCCCTACCGAGGACCACCACCACGACCACGGCCACGACCACGGCCACGGCTACGAGGAGCCCAAGACCTTCGCCGACTTCGTCAAGCCCGAGTACCGATACCAATAAATGCTCTGTTGTGACGCGGACCTGTTGTAGTAGCAAGGAGACGGGGGGACGAGGCGGCATCGTGGTTGCTCTGGAGTGAGCACGGCAGATGTGTAGATTACCAGTTGTGGCTGTATAGAACCTTTTTCTCCCGCGTGCCATCTTTCTTGCGCGTACTGCGTGTGTCGCTCGTATGGGCCGGCTCCTGTCAGAGCTAGCTGGAGCTCGGCTGAAGCTTGTGACAGCTTGACAGTCGCTCTTGATGACTCGAGGTATCGTTCTGGCGACTTTGCATCATTCTGGCTCGTCGAAGCTGAGCTTGATCTTCTTGCCCTTCTTCTTGCCGGCCTTCTTCTTGGAGCTTTCCTCGCCCTTTTCTTCCCGCTCCTCCTTGCCGCCGTCTTTCGCGTCCTCCGCCCCTTCCCCGATGACTTTGCCAGCTTTCCTCTTCTTGCTGGCGCCAATCCCCGCGACCTTCTCCGCTTCACGCTTCTCCTTGGCTTCCTCCTCGTCCCTCTCCGCCCCGCCGTCCTTCTTCAGCGCGTCCTCGTCGACGTCTCCGTCCTTGCCCACCCGCACGTCGACGACGTTGCCATCCTCGTCGACGACGAGCGGCGCGTCCTCCGCCTCCTCGCTCTCGGAGCGCTTCTTGCCTGCCCTCCGCCGCTTCGAGAGGATGGGGTCCGGGTCTGATGCGTTCCCGGCGGCTTGCGCGTGGAGCGCGCGCAGGAAAGGAGGGATCTTGGTGTCGTAGGAGAGGTTCTTGGAGGTGATTTTGTCCGACATGACGGCGGTTGCCGTCGCTGTTGCGGTTGTGACACGACGAGAATGTGGGAGCGGTTTCGGCGATGTAGGTGGCTTCTGGTCTGGCTCAGTGCATCATGGGGGAAGACGGGCGCAAATTATGTTGTTGTGAATAAGATGGAGAGGTCGTGCGCGATAGGTTGTTTCTTTTGGAGAATCCGATGGCCGCCTGTTACCCGGACGGTTGGTGCCCCAGGTGGGTGGGGTTTAGTGGCGTGCCACAACTTTTTAGCGGATCAAGGTACCGATTAGCGGGCTTCGCAAGGTCGTAGTGCAGCATCTGGGCAGCCGCTACCCAAGTCACAGTGGGCACCTGCTGCGAATCCGCGGGACCATAAAGGTGCAAGTCCTGACTCCTGGCCCATCAGGGTGCAGACAGAACTAACTCAATCTCTCTCATCTTATTTCATCACCAAGTTTTCGTCACTCTATCGATATCAGGCCAACCGATTTCAATCTCATGTTTGCACGAGTATCCATCCCTAGGTCTGGCCGTAGACTCTCAACTCTTGCTCCCAAAGTGAGGCCGCGTAAAACTTCCGAGCAACCGCCATAACATCACGCCACAGTACAACACCACGATCGAGAGACACGAAGTGTCGATGATGAACTGATTCAGACCTCGAAACCGAGGTGACTATCTAAAGACCAATGACTAAGGTATCTATTTACAGCAAGAACCGAATAAATCAAGCGATATCACGTCTGTACCAGCCACGCATGTGACCGCGATCCCCCAAACGCCTGTGGCTCGCCTAGCCATGCAACGCCGATGCCCTTTTTTGCCGTCCGCGAACCCATAATTCCAAGAGGTCGAGCTGAGATCCCACTAGACTTAGGCAATCTGCTGGACGAACTGGGGTCCGAAGCCGACGTCTCCAAACTTGGAGACCGGGATCGTCGCCGCGCTGCTGACAGTGAGCTTGCCGGCGTCTTCGCGGTTGAAGGCGATGAGGCCCGCGCCGGCGTTCTGGTTGGTGGAGAAGAGAATCTTCTCGTCCGTCGAGAGGCTGAACATGCGGGGGACGGCACCGCCAGAGGACAGGGACTCGAAGAACTCGAGCTCGATGCCGCCGGGTGCAGGCTTGCACGGAGAGCCGCCCTGGCCCGCAACCTGCTTGACCTTGAAGTGCGCGATGGAGTCGGTGTCGTTGCCCGTGAGGCGGTTCGAGACGTAGACGTCCTTACCGTCGCCCGAGACGATGACCTCTCCGGCGGCCGCGGTGGTGGCGTTGGCGGGCGGGAAGGCGGCGCCGTAGGTGCTCAGCTCCTGGGTGCGGGTGAAGGCGACGCCGGTGCCGTCGTACGAGACGGAGAAGACCTGGAGCTGGTTGGTCAACTCGCAGGCGAGGATGAAGTGAGTCGCCTGCTTCGCCTTGGCCGGGTACCAGGCGCCGTGGCGGGGGCCACAGCCGGCGGCCGGGACCTTGTTGCGGGTGACGATCTCGTAGGCGTCGTCCTTGGAGTCGACGATGAGGACGGTGTCGCTGCCGAGGTCGCTGACGGCGAAGAATCGGCCGGAAGGGTCGAGGATGGCCTGGTGGGCGCGGTTCGCGTCCTG
This sequence comes from Colletotrichum plurivorum, assembly GCA_014235945.1. Lineage (NCBI taxonomy): Eukaryota > Fungi > Ascomycota > Sordariomycetes > Glomerellales > Glomerellaceae > Colletotrichum > Colletotrichum plurivorum. Next base: position 70,493 of record WIGO01000060.1, read on the forward strand.
GCGCTCCGTGTTGGGGCCGAGGGTGTCGTTGGACTGGAGCTGCTTGACAAGCTTCAGCTCCTTCTCGGAGGTGATGTCCCAGATATCGATCTTGCCCTCGGAGCTGCGAGAGGGTCAGTTGATGAGCTTACACCACTGTCAGTGAGTCTTGAACTTACTAGGAAGTGCCCACGAGGCGGGTCTTGTCGGTGTTGAACGCGAGGGAAACAACACCGAGGGCACCAGTGCCGTTGGTGACGTACTCGATCTTGTTGGCAGAGGCATCGTACTGTGGGTTGAAGTGGTCAGCATGAGCTTTTCCCCAAAGGTTTCTCAGAGGTGAGGGCGAGTGTGAGCTCTTACCTTGAAAAGGCGGGTGAAGTTGCTGTTCTCATCAACGGCGTAGATGAGGTTGGGCTCCTTGAAGGCCATCCAGCTGGCAGCGCCAGCATCAGCGCCAGAGACATTGGCGGTGATCTTGAACTCCTTGCCGTTGTACTCAGCGACCGCAATGTTCTGGGAGCCACCAAGAAGGACCTTGGCCGAGGGCGAGGTGTCCTGTCGGGTGATGACAGCCGCAGAGGCAGTGGCCGCCATGGCGATGAGGGAAGAGACGCGCATTGTGAATTTTTGTTTCGTTCAGTGAAAGCGACCGACTTTTGTGTTGTTTTCCTTCAGTCTCAAAAGTGAGTGACCTTGTTGCTTGTAGAGAAGGAACGAAGGGAGAGAAGGGAAAAAGAGTCAAAGTGGTAGAAATAGTAAGTGTGTGTGGGTGTGGGTGATGGAGAGCTCGAGGTTCAAAAGGCAGGAGCAGGAGCGGGGGGCAGTGCTCTGCAGCGAATAAGTGAGAATTGTTGCTGTGAGCGAGAGACACACACTCAGAAAGGCGATGGAATGATTCTGTCTCTCAAGCTGAAATTAAGTTTGGGTCGGAATAGTGTGAGGCGAATAATACACAGGATTGGAGTCTTCATCCGAATGTCCAGAGCAGCAGGTAGGGTCAACCTTATAACTTGAATTAAACAAAACGGCAGGAGCCTCTTTTTTGTCCAGGGGGGATGAGCATCGGAGGAGGAGGTAAAGGAGGCTGCGCATGGTTTGTCGACTCTAATCCATCCCATCCAATGCATCCTGCCTTGGTCTAACGCCCACACACACTACACACTTCTCTTTCTCTCTCACACCCCTCCCAGCCACAGGCCACGGCTGAGTGAAGGGAGGATGGGATGACAAGCCCACCAAGGCGGGCGGCCACCATGAACACCCAGATCACTAACAAGAAAGCCTTACAAAGAGTGGCCCCCTATTCTCCTCTGTGTTGCTTGGGGCCGGGCCCCCGCATGTACATCGAATCCTTTGCCCCAGGTCACAGGTTGTGGACTTCCAAGAGGTTCAGAAAGACGCAATGCAATGGCAAGGGATGTCAGAGTCAAGGGCCCCGGCCAAGGGGGGCCAACGATTGGCAGCAGAGTGACGGGAGGGACGCATCCAGCAGATCTTGTTGGTTGGGCGGCGCGCGCCGTTGTACGTAGCAGTAAACACTTGGATGGTTAGAACGGACTTGACTTACTCGTCTGGCATGCAGAGTATGGCCCCCCCCGAGAAGAGGCTACAGCAGAAGACACGCCCCCCTCTATTGCGCTTGCAGCATGCCAGCCCAGACGCCAGGCGCTTGCCGACCTGACCATGGCAACTTTCTACGCAAGGCTCCGACTGCTGGCGCTGCTCCTCAAACCCAGTCGAATGCAGGTGAGGTGAGCATTTTGCGGGGCGAGCGTCAGTCGAGTCCGAGGATAGGATACTCTCAGTCTCTGGGACCCGTTCACGGCGGATGGGTTTGGATCCTATCAGCCCAGAATCCTACAAGCCTCGTTCTGTTTTTTGTTTGCTATTCCAGCTTGGCAAAGCCAGGCAGAGCCAGAACAGGCCCGGCATAAGCCAAAGGACTGGTTGTGGGTAGGCAACTAATAGGTTGGCACATTGGTAGGCGGCTCCCCCGTCTGCTTGTCTTTTATCTCATATTGTGATGTTCCAGCAGAAACCCTGCGAAAATGTGCCACCCAATACTCTTGAAACAGGGGCTCCCAACACGTCCAATATGCAAAATGCAAGAGGCGGAAAACACAAAAAAAAACGTACGGGGATGAGGGGACGAAACAAGGTACCGTGTAGCGAACAGCAACCTTTCGGAGGCCCTTCGGGCGCTGCGGTTGGTCGCCTGGTGCGGAGGGCTGAGTTGGGCGGTGTTTCGAAACATGTTCACCCGCCATGCGCGACCTCCTTGGCCCGCGACGGATTGGATGAGAAATGTCCCGACGGCTGAGGTGTTGCGCTGTGGTACGGTGGAGACCTGCTGTTTCCCCCCTATCACCACTGACAACCTGCACTACGAGGTACCTGGATAGGTAGGTGTGTAATTGGGGCCTAACACAACATCCATAGGCGTTCCCCAAGAGCCCCAACCTCACTGGCCCGGCCCCCATCGACAGTGACTTCACGGTGTTTGCCTTACCCCATATCCGTAACGCGAGTTAGATTGGTGACACTACATGTCTCTATTCCATTTCGACTTTCCCCCCATTCTGCTAAATCATATGCAAGCAACAAATAAGCAGTACTAGGCCATGGCAAACGTGACAAAGCGGATGTGCTCAGCATCAGCAAAAAAGACAATAAAAGCCCCCCTAAGCTCAGTTCAGTACCCGGTAGTCCGGCTCACTACCGGCGCTATAAGTGGGGGGCGCGTCGCCAACTGCGGTCGGCCAGGTACGTACCCAGAGCCTGGTCCCTCCCCTCCCGCTCCATTCTTGCATCTATTCTCGGTGTGGCTGCGCTTCGAGGACCAACCAAAGGACCTCACTTACAAACCTCTAGTCCTCTACCAACTGATCGAGGCGGGACGCCGACACACGCGGTAAAAGATGGGCAGCCAAGCTCAGCACTAGCACTGCAGGGGAAGACGGAGAGGAATGAAATGAATTCGGACGTTGCCTTACCCAACCAAAGCACCGCCAGCCAGAACTGATAGTGTCATCGGAACTCAAGTGTTCACACCTTTACCCTTTACCGACTTGGCTTTGACAAGGGGCCATCCGGCCGTCTGTCTGTGGGTGTCGCAGACAGACACATGCAGCCCAGATGTTGCACAGGTCTCTTTGGCATGAGAAACAGTTGGCCATGGCTCAAACGACTCCAAAGATGTGTGTCATCATCCCACAAGTATTCTAGAGAGCCATCTACCGCTGCCTTATTACAACAAACTCAACTCAGGGAAATCAAAACATCAGTGACCACACTCCTTGCCAATGACATCCTCCCGCAACCCTCACCAGGTGATGGACACGGCCTTGTGGAGGTACTCCGGCCCTCCCGTCCTCAGCACATTCTCATAGATCCACCTCCCGACGTCCTCCCTCGAGATGCCGTACCCAACCGCCTTGCTCTCCACCCCGGTCCGCGGGTCCTCCACACCGACCCGGATCCTCTTCCCCGGCGCCGCCCCGTCGCTCAGGAAAGCCGGCCTCACCACCGTCCACTCCTCCGCCGACGCCTCCAGCCGCTCCTCCATGACCTTCTTGTCCGCGTGCGGCGCCCTCAGCAGCACATGATACATCGGCACCTGCAGCATTGGCACGTCGCACCCGTACTTGGATATCCCCGTCGTCGAGATGACGACCAGCCGCGGCGAGCCCTTCAGTCCCTCCCGGCCGCGGAGCCTCTCCAGCGCCCCGAGCACCGCCGCGATGCCGTTCTTGCACACGTCCGGGTCCTCCACCGTCATCCGCGCCAGGTTGAGCGGGCTGCCGATGCTGAACGACACGGCGTCCACGAGACGGCTGCCGTCCGCCGGGTTGGCGAGGCACGCCGTCACGTCGTCGATGCTGTGCGCGTTGCCCTTTTTGACGATGAGGTTGCGGTGCTGGGCCTCTGGGAGCACGTCCGTCATCTTGGCCGGGTTGCGGCAGAGGGCGATGCAGGTGTGGCCCTCGGCCAGGGCGTGCTTCAGCGCCGCGAGGCCGCACCCGCCCGAGGCCCCGAAGAAGGCGATGGTCTTGTTGCTGGACATGTTTTGTTGTGTGAGGTTGAAGTGAGAAAGTGAGGTGGCAGATGTTTGTATAAGTGCAGGTCGATTCGATGTGTGTATTGACGAGTGATTCAAGTATGGTGATGATGATGATGAATCTCCCTACTCGTCGACGGCAACGGCAACCTCTATCCTCTTATATGTGCCACCGTCTCTTGACACAACTAGAAAGGATCTTTTGGCATGGCCGCGACACGGAGAACCAACACCAAAGTCTGCCTTTCGAAAAAGACCCATGTAGCCATTCGGACGCGTGTTGGTCCGTCAGGGCCTTTCTGAGCCTGGAGCACCCCGGGACCATGGTCGACGAGAGCCCAAACCCCTGTCCGTGGCTTTGGGGATCCTTTCCCCGGGATCTCCATGTCACCAACAGGAACTTTGGTTTACGTTAGTATCTGCTAAGGAACAAGTGGCATAAGCACACAAACCTTAACCTCCAATACCGTAATGCCCGCTGCAAAGTTCCCCCGTCGGCACGACCTCTCTCAACTCGCGACGCAGCTCGCCCCTTCGCCTTTAGACTCGCACGCCAATTCGCTTCGCGAAGGACGTTGTCGTCAACATCAACACCAGCCTCCCCGTGCCGCATCAATACCTTTGCAACCTCGCCATCACCCAGGATGCCGCGTGCTTCCCGTCGGTAATCGACACATTGGACTCATCTCCCGTTGCTCGGCAGTCGCACTCTGCAAAATTCCCAACGTCGTCGACTCGGATCCGTCGGCATCCAACATTCGTGTCTCACAAACACACACTGGAGACATCTTTCTCACTCGACACGGAACGTATGGCTCGCTTGTGCTTCCGCACGCATGCAACGTCGTTACATTTACCACTTTTGAAATCTCACTACGGCCGCCTGTGTATGCAATGTGGCTGTTCGACTACTGCAAAAAGGAAGGGACGGCAAACGCCATTACCTCAGAATATGCCCGACGAAAATATGCTCCCCAGGAAAAATGCTTCCATTACATACAGGGAGCTGAATAGGAACCCGGATGAGTACTATCACGTTATCCATTAAACCTTTAAAAGACAAGAGAACAAAAGATGAAACCCGATATTAGACCCAGAAAGCGGCAGCCCCGGCAATCAGTGCGGCGAGAGCGCTCGCACCGACCATGGCCTCGTGGCGCACACCGAAAGAGGTGCCGCCAGAGCCGCTGCCGCTGTCGCTGTTGCAGTCTTGCGAGAAACCGCCAGCGCCGCATGAGTTGCTGCCGGATCCGGAACCAGAGCTCGAGCCCGAGTCGCCAGAGCCCGAACCGCTACCTGAACCAGAACCGGAACCGGAATCCGAGTCGGAGCCGCCGCTGCTCTGACCAGGGTCGGCTCCCGGGCCGGTGTTGCTACCTCCCGGAATGGTGGCTGCCGATGCAGTAGGCTTGGCCGAGCCGGAGCCAGAGGCCGACGAAGCGCCGGCGTCCATGTCGAGGCCGGTGCCGAGGAAGCTCTTCAGGATGGTGTCCTTGTTGCCGTCCTCGACAGTGTCGTTGGTAGACTTCATGTCCTTGTAGACATAGCTCTTCTTGCTGTTGGTTCCGGGGGCGGACTTGGCGTTGTAGCAGCTGATCTCGATGTCCTTGACCTGGGCGTAGTAGTACCCGGCATTCTTGATGTCCTCGTGCTCCCAGCTGATGGGGCCACCGGCCCAATCGACGGTGCCCTTGGCGTTGGTGTCAGCGCCACCGGGCCAGATGGAGAGCTGCACACGGGCGGGCGTCTGAGGGTAGTCCCACTGCTGGGCGGTTGAGTTCCAAGTGTCGGCGCGCTTCTTGGTTCGGCCGACCTGGCCGTCCACGAGCCACTTGATCTCGTCGGGAGTCCACTGGATCTCGTACTCGTGCCAGTTCGCGAAGGTGTTGGACAGGGAGATGTTGCCGGATTGATCGTCTTGTTCAGGGTCAGCACGATTCGAGCAGGAAGCACGGGCCGGACTCACATTTGGGGATACCCTGGAAGTAGTAGTTGGTCTGGGACATCTCGAGGTCGGCACCGACCCACTCGTAGTCGATCTCGTCCTTCACGTCACCGTACAGGATGAAGGCCGTGACGACACCAGCACCACGCGATGTCTTGATCTTGGCCTTGACATTGCCGTACCACATGTAGACGGTCGAGGCGAGAACAGTGCCGGGGCTCTTGGCAGGCATAGTCAGGAGCACGGCGTCCCTGAGCAGCGCAGGCTCGCCCTGGGCAACCCAGTCGGCCTTGCTGGGGTCGCCGAGGTACTTGCTAATGTCGACGATCCTGTCCAACGAGTCCATCTTCATCTTTCGGTCCTGGCAGACGGGGGCAGGAACGCAGGCGTCGAGGGAGAACGACATGCGGGGGTCGCAGCCACCGAGGCAGAAGGCACCGGTGCCGCACTGTCCATATTCTTTGGGTACGTCAGACGATGGAAAATCTGCAGCGTGACTGACGATGGCAACTTACGGGAGCAGCAAGGGGCGCTTTCCGGGCACTTGTTGGTCAGCGAGCAGCTGGGCGGCGTCTGGGCGAGCACGGTCGAGGCCCCGAAGAGGGCGACGCCCAAGGGAAGAAGCGCCGACAGCATGATGGGTGAATGTGTCTGTGGTCGGAATTAAGGTATTATGAAGTGGTCAGAAAGAATGACTTGGGAACCGAGTGATTCGCCAAACAAGCGGCCTCGTGGGTAATTTGTTGGATTGTACCCGGAAGGACCTGGATCGACTCTCGTCGTCCGCGGAGGGCGTCGGGATTGTTTTTGTGTTTACCGCCCGGTGGGAGGAATTCGGCTGTCCTATCCAGACAACCGTTCCGTACCGCGGCCTGTCGAGCGGGTGCGTTCGAAGACGGAGGCGGATGTCTTGGGCGTTTGGGGCGTCTGGAGACCCTGGCGTCAAGAAGAATCGATTCGAGTTCGGTGTTGGGACGAAACAAAATCGTTCGGATAACGTTCGTCTGGTTGCGAGAGGAAAACGGTCACGAAGGAGGGCGAGAGACTTTTTTTTTTCGTGGTGCCTTGGGACGCGAAGCGGTAGTAACACAACCTAACGAAAGGGTGTATATGGCAGGCGGTATGGAGATATGTATTAAGCGATTGTGGTGATGAATACGGCGAGGAAGAAGAACGACGTAACGCGAGTCTGGAACGAGTGACGACTGCGAAGACGACGATGGGGGATGGCGAGATGGAGGGAAAAGAGCCAAGGCGAGAGAATTAATTTGGGCAGTGGAAGGGATACACTAGGGACACTATGGGATGGGGATGGGATGGGGATGGGGCCAGCGGGAGGGGTGGGAATGCGCGGGAAGTCAATCAGGCGATGGGCACGGCCAAACCTTAGCGACCTTATTCAGATGTACTCTATCGCGGAAATGTGCCTACCAAGGTACGTTGATCTGGCGCATACAGAGTACACTCGGTCATCACTCAACAGTGGTCTAATTATGAACCTGCCCAACCTGCATACCTACTAGGTTACCAATACCTATCCATTAGGTACATACCAAACGGAACAAACGGCAGTAGCGAGTGCCCGACAGCGCACATCACCAGCAGGCTCGCCAATCCTCCAAGCTTAATCAGTGGTTATCCCTCCAGCTCTCGCTCTCTGTGCTGCCTTGCCCTTACCCCTTTCTTCCCTCAGGTGCCCTAGCCTGGCACAGGGCAATGGGGACAAGTACCCTAGGTACATATCCGAGATGCTCCTCACCTGTGACCTCGGGCGGTGCGGTGGGCACATGACCAAGGCAAGCATGCTGCAAACTGGATGGAAAAATCATGGTCAACAACAACCCATGGAAAGACGACGCTGGGCCCCCAAACACGCCGCCCTCAACTCCCTAATTCGGCCAAGCGCGCTTTAATTTAGGTAGCAGAGCCGGATTGGCTTCCCCCCTGTCCGCCAAAAATACGGGGGAAGTCCACACTGTTGTTCAGCATGGCATGGCCCTTGGAGAATGCGCTCCGCCAATCCGCCAATCCTCTCGTAATGAGGTGGCTGCTGATCATCGCCGCCTCGCTTCTCACAGTGCTCTTTTCTCTTTTCGGTGCTAGCACCCGAGGGGCGAGCCCCCTTTCCCCTCCTTGGGTGGACTTTTTCTCTCTCGCTCCGCCCACTTTTGCAATTCGATTGAGTCTTCGCCTGCAGCGATTTTCGCCCCCCTTGTGCTTGCAAACTTGCTCCGTGCTCGGGGTTCGAGTGCACGGGGCACGGCATTATCTCGACGTGCCTCCCCTGCTGACCGAGGTGAGCCGTTCGCTCTTTGTAAGAGACCTAAACTCGTGAGCCGACTCGAGCGCGAGACATGAGCCGCATCCCGACCCGTCATACGTCGTCGGCGACCGTTGCAGTTGCATGGCCTCCGCCATCCGATATGTAGTGTAGGCTTGATTGACAGGCGCTGTGGCACCTAGGCCTGTCTGTATGCACGCATGTAAGCAACACTACGCATGTACACTGCTTGCTTGGAACTTGCGGCTGGCTTCGTGGGATGCATGCTCAGCTAGCCGACGCCCCGGAAACGCCTGATGGATGGGGAACCATGGGTCCTCCAGCCATTAGCGGTTCCTCGATATCAAAGATGAGGCGCTGGCTCACGATTATCCTATTTCAACGTCCTGGGGAGGAAGCCGGTGCAGCTCCTCCAGAATCCTGCGCAGCACGCCCGCAAGCCGCAAGCAGCAAGCAAGAAAAGACGGGCGGGAATGAGGAACTCCAATCATTCCGCCGTTCGTGTCTCACTGCCTATCTAGGCATCTCACCTCTGCACAGCCGTTGAGGACGTCAACAAGCAGCCCGCCTGCCTGCTATGCTGCTGTTGTGAACGGTCTGACGGCGTCCGGCGGCACCGCAGGTGCAAGATCGCGCTGCTCCGGCCAATCGTCCCACGCCGCCGAGCCTCGTCTTGTGTAACACGAGAAAACACCTGTGCCAGCGAGGCTGGGCAGTTACACGCCGGGTTTGGGACGTTCCGTGAGCAACGACCAATTCGGGTCTTGGTGTTTTAAGTACGTGCCCGACACCCAGTAGTACTTTTTCCACGGGGAAGAAAAAGCAAAATTTAAGCTCGGAGTTGGTCTTGGTGTTTGCAATGTATCGCGTGATTGGCTTGGGGCACGGGTGGGAGGGATCGCATCTGCAAGTTCCGAATATCTCAGATCGCATAGCTGGGGGGCCAAAGCAGGTTGACATCTCGGTCTTCGAGATTCCATTCCTAAAATAACGATTAATGAGCGACTAGGGGTCACGATATATTTACTAGTTGTACGCACTCGTAATTTTGTGCTCGAAACTGAGACTTAGGTTTCTGTGACGCTTGATAATGGGTGAACTTCAACTGTCTTTAGAGTTGCCTGACTTAAACACTTAGAACACGCTTGTGATATTCTACAATAAGGCGTTGCTTTACGTTGAACCCAAATGGGCCATGATAACGACGAGCTGACAGCTCATGTTCACAATGCCCTCCTTCTTCGCCATGACTCTTCATCGTCATGCCACGCACTCGTCCTCACGACTCCCGCGGCCACGTCAGACGTCGGGTTCAAGCACACTCTCACTTTCTGTCAACGTCACATAACACCAACGAGGTTCTCCCTGGTCAAGTCCATCATGTCCTACACCGGGTAACAAAACATGGGTATTCACACTAAGGGTATAGACTAGTCATGAATCGAACAATTTCACCATCCAGTTCCCACCAACCATCCGTGACATCAGCCCTACCAGCGAAGGTCTACTGTGTTTGGGTATCCGCTGCTGTCTGCACTGGGGATCCGTCCTTCGACCGATACGTCCTACCCTCCGCACGAGTCCAAAACAAGGGGACTTGTTTTCCTCTCAGCCCAGTGCAATCACCGCCGTCGATTCATGAGACCTTCCGGCCATGCTCAACGACCTGACATTCATCCGCCATCTCTCAACTTCCTTTTCGTGTTGCGCTATGAAATATCAGAGCACATTGCTAGCCTGTGACCCGGGAGTCACCCTTCCGTCGCACCACACACATGAACCCGCGCCTCCAAAAATAAAGCAAGTCCGCCCCTGACCACTGGAGCCAGGAACCCCTCGCCGGGCTGGTCAGACCGGCGAGAGTTGGCCCATACACATACGACCCATTGGTGATTAAAGTTCAACCTCCAGAGAAGGAAAAAGAAAAGGCAAAGAAAAAAAATACAAGGCGCAAAGGGGGAATCGTCTTTTCGGGTCCGGGTCGTTGAGATCGTCAGAACGAGAAAGAAGAAACAGGTGTGGTATAAGCCCAAGGCATCGAGACACTCCCAGCGCCGTTTCGCAGTGTTGCCCGTCTCCCGAGTATCCTCAGAACCGCCGATGAAACTGAAGCTCCTCTAACGGCTGGTCGGCTTGGCCCAGAGGTCTACGAATCATTTAGTATCGAGGATGTGTCTGCGGCCGTGCCGACGCGATGTTGAGAGAGGGCATACCGGGAAAGTGCTCCTTGGCGTACTGTTCGCAGGCCTTAGCCGGTTTGCCGACCTTCTGCCCGATGACCTTCCACTTGTTGTTCTCGTACTCCTTGATGGCATTGAGAAGGGCCTGGCTCTGCATCCATCGTTAGCGGCCGTCTTTTGCGTACGCGATACGGCGATATGACATACCTCGTCCTCCGCGAATTCGGCGTAGTGCATGTCCTTGTACCAGTGCTTCTTGACGGAACCCTCAGTACGGGTAGGGAACGTCTGCTTCACGTTAGTCGAGCTCGACTGGTAGGAGGGGATTGGAATAATACGAACCTTGGCGATCTCGGCCCAACTGCTGCCGGCATCACGCATTTGCTTAAGACGAAGCTCCTCGGCCGGGGTCCAGGGGGTATTTGTGCGGCTCTTCTTGGCCGGGGGAGGCTGGGGAGCAGCGTTGGCGTCATCCGCGGCGGGCTGGGCCTGAGGGGGAGGAGCGGCAACGGGAGGAGCCTGGGGCGGGGGGATCGGCGTCGTGCTAGGAGCCGCGGGGGCAGACGGCATGGACGGGGCGCTGGTGACGACGGGAGGAGCAACCGGAGTCGGGGCCGGGGCCGGGCGCTTACGGTTCCTGTTGGTCTGGGGCTGGGGCGGAGGAGCGTGCTGAGGCTGGGACTGAGGAGGCGGCTGGTTGGGCGGCTGCGGGATGTTCATCGGAGGCTGCACCGGAGTGGGGTGGTGCTGCTGAGGGCCGGGACTCTGCTGGGGCGGCGCTCCGTACTGGAACTGGGGGTGCTGATCCCGACGAGACATGTCCTGCTGCTGGTAGGGGTGCTGAGGACTGCGACCAGGTGTCAGTGAAGTTTCATTCCAACGGGATCATCATGGTGAATTTGGAGGGGAATTTGTGAGCCCGGCTCCTGGGTTCCCCCCTTCGGGAGAGCAAGATGACCATGACCGGACGAGGATGCATGTGTGTTATGTGTTAAATGTGTGCTTGTGTATGTGCATGCAAGATGGCGGCAAAGACCCGCGTTGTGATTATTGCTCGTTACACGCCGGCCCCCTCAACCTCGAAGGAAGGTCGGGTAGGCCAGGCCAGGCCATAGGGCACAGTTCGAGCGAGGCCAAGCAGGGCTGGGGGTCGCTCGAGTAGTGTAGTGCCGTCGAGAGCAAGGTATCCTATCCCGATGGTACATGGGCATGTACCCCCCGGAGGAGAGGACCGTGTTGGTGTTCGGCAGACAGCCTCGCGGGGCGTAGGATGGAACGGGAACAGAGAAAGGGGGTGGTGGTGGTGACTTGGGAGCTCAGGGAACGGGAGGAGACGGAGAGGGGAGGACAGGTACCACGACAACGGGGCGGGAGGTACTTACTGCATGTCGTTAGGTTGGTGGGTGGAGTTGGAGTAGATGTACTCCGGCACTGGGCCGACTTGCCACTGCTGCATGTTCTAACGGGCCAGACGTTAGTACCGGTTCGTATCCGCTGATGTTTCGCGACCGAGAGAAACAAATTTGTCGCGCGCGAGAGTCATGGCCCCACGACCACGACCACAACCACGGCGTGAGGCGCGAACGCGACACGAATGTCTGCGGACGATGGAGACATGACCATCGGGCGCGTGTAGCGAGCGCGACGAGATAAAAAGAATGAAAACAAGACGTGAAGGTGATGACTCGCGCGCAATTGGGGGTGACTTGTCGAGGTAAAATCGAGAAGATGATCAGTCGCGATCGCCTCAATGCCGACGAGGCAAGGGAGCAAGCGCGAGAGAATGAAGGAGAAGCGCAGACCCCAGAGGTACTCGAAGTCGACGAGATGGTGTGACGTGTGGTTGCGCGGTTAAGGGCGATCGCGAGGAAGAAGGGGGTGTTGAAGGTGATGACAGGGAAGACGAAGAAACAAAATCGTGATAGCTTCAACGACGACAGCGACAACGGCGTCGCTGACGAGACGTCAACGGGAGCGCCAGGCTGACAGCCTCGAGGTACAAGTGACAGGTTGCTCCTCAATCGAACCAACGCGAAAAAAGCGACATAGAAAACGGGTGAAGGTACTTACGGGCGATGTAGTGGTGGTATTAACTCAAGCAGCGATGCATAAACCGATGGTTTGATGGATGGGGAATATTTTTTCTGACCGATGGTCCTTCGCGTTGGGTGGGAAAAGAGACTTGGTCCAAGCCTGACGTCGCAAGGCAAGAAGCGGGTCAAGCACACGCCCAGGGGGGGGGAAAGAGCGAGAGAGACCTGACGGGAAGGAGGGGGGACTCGAGGGACGTAGAAGGGGGGAAGGCGAGGTGAAAAAGGAACAAAGATACAAAGGCCCGCGAAGCCGAGGACGTGTTTGCTTCAAGTACTCTTTTTCGCGCTGTTCGCCTGGGGTGTGGTGTGCGTTGGTGGCGTGCGTGAGCGAAAGGGACTCGGACGCGACGAGACGCAGTAACAAAGTGGAAGGCGGCAGAAAAAAAAAAAAAACAGGAAAAGAGGCGGTGCAGAGGCGGCAGCTGTGGATGCTGTGAGGTAAGGCAACCAGGGCCGAACGCGACTGCAAAACCTAGGTGAGCGTCGATTGACCGAATGTACCGGACGGAAAGAGCGCGGGATGGTTGGACAACGTGATGTCCTTCGCTCGGTGAAGAGAAAGCGCTGCGATGGGAGATATCGTCCAGCAAGAGGTACCTCGAAAGCCGTACCGTGGGTATCGATCCGGGATGATCAAGTAACGAGGTTCAGAGCAGGTCGGGGGACGATGTAGACAGATGTAGAGGCGAGGAGAAAGAGGTAGCCTGCGAAGGGAGGAACAGAGGGGAGCCCAGGTGTGCCAAGTGCGAGCTGGTCTTGCGTAGCGTTGGGTGCAGCGGGTGGCCTTTTTTGGGGGGTGGGGAAAAGACCTGGTGGCGGGACTTGGGGCAAGCCGCAAGGGTGGGAGAGAAAGTGACTTGAGGGAGCGGGCTGGGGCTTCGCTTCGCTTCGGTGGCAAGCGACAGAGAATGACAGCCAACTCCGAAGTGCGCGTGGCTGGCAATTGCGTTTGACGTGCGTGAGAGAAGACTCAGACACCGTACAGCGCAAAACAATTGCAGGGAAGAAAAGGGAAGGAGGCGCCGGCGTGACAGCCAGACAGATGGACAGATGGACGTAGCGGAGCGCAAGGTTGGTGTACGTGCGGCGTGGCGCCGTGCGATGAGGTAAGGCGTAGGTAAAGTTGAGGTCAGGGAAAAGTGATGGGAGGGGGGCTCGAGGGGAATTTGATGAACGTAGGTATTGCGTCCAGGTATTGTTGGCGGTGTTGGCTCTCGGGCGTAGTAAGCGCAGCGAGGAGTCAGGTAAGTAGCTGGCGGTGTCTATGGTGGTGTGGGAAGGTGTGGTGAGGTATCGAAGACGACGGCAATATCGACGATGTTCCTACTGTGGTAGTAGTGGAGTGTAGGAAGGTACGTGTCGCGCAACGACAGCAATGGCAGCAGCGACGATGGATGGCGACGGCGGACGACGATGCGTTGCGGACCGGTGAGGAAGGTACGCTGTGGTGTGGTGACTGTGAGGCTCAACGCGTCGCTGAAGCCAAGGTACGGATACAGAAGGCTGCGACGACGGTAGCGAGGCCGAAAGGGTGGAGCGACAATCAATGGAAAAGCTGGGACTTTGGAGTTGGGATGCTATGCTTCGCGATGGCCCAAGGATGTACCTCTGATGGAAGTAACTTCCTGGGTTCACGGTGATGTTTTGGACTGGTTGCCCTCTTTTTTTTGCTGGGAGAAAGTGGGTGGTGTAAGGGGTCAAGGGAAAATTGCTAAGGGGAGGGGGGAGCGCGAGGGAACATGGAAAAGAAACGAGGGAGGTGGGAGGGGGGGAAGAGGCAGGTGCCAGCAAGGGCTACCCGCCGCAGTGCTGTAATGTACCGCGTACCTGCTAGGCCTTACGCAATGAGGTACGTACTGTGAGGCATGAGCGGGGCCTCGGCCCATCTAGGAGGTTTCTGGAAACAACCGACTATTACCCGATAGTATGGGTTTCGGCAGTGTTTAGCAGGCACTCCTCCCATTAGTGCTATCTATCAACAACAGTCTGCGACTTCTTCCATCTCAGCACGAACCGATGGACCCCTCGTGGTGCACAGGCCACTTCGCTTGTCACTCGTCACTCGTCACCTCGTCATCGCGACATGCCCAATTGGCTGCTCCGTGCCCGTGCCATCGGTCTGCTACCTCGGTACCTAGGCATGATTGTACTGATGGAAGAAGGTAAGCCCCTGTCATGATTAGTGTACACTTACGTTCTCCATGGACCATGAGGTACTCCAAGTAGATATCCAGGTAGATAGAGAACGTCGTGCCCTTTATCTTGCTTTCGAACCCGCGACTTCTTCGACAGCTCGCGAGGATCAGATAACCAGCCGTTATTTCAATCCGAACTAAGCAATGGCCGTGCAACTGCGAGGCCGCTGTGGGCGGCACGAATAGCTGAGCTCGCGCCGTCCATCGCCGCCCACCCGAGCAGGTGACAGCAGACGCCGGCCCCCAAAGGGAGCATTGATGACTGAGGCCCGGCGTTTCTTCTTGGGCGGGGAAACCAAGCCACGTCCATCATTCAGTCCAACCAGATGCTGCGGGAGGTCGCACAATCGACCAGCCACTTCGATTCCTGCTTTGACGGCATGAATATGCCAGACGGCAAAGCTAGGTGAGCTCCAGGGTGTAGGTAGGTGGGCACCGAGAAGTCCGGAGGGGGGAAAACACGAGGGCCGAAAAAGCAACAGACGAGGGGGAGGGAAAAATGAAGAAGCGTGTTTGTCGGTGTTATCACAGCATCCTCGCATAGAGTTGAGATCTCCATTGCCAGCAGAATCTCGCTGTCGCCAGAAAAGAATGACTGCTTGCTGTAGTATTTGCCCTTGGTGACTCGACGGTACCTATCCATGTACTGTCTGTATCGCTCAAGTACCCAAACCTCACTTCATGTACCTCTTGTTAGCGGTACTGCAGGTGGACACCGACCAGAAGATCAGACCTCGACCGGTACGTACAGTACTTCTGCTCACGACAGGTACATCTGCCTCTTTGCCCGATGTACCCTTCGTTAGTTGGCTTAAGCTGACTTCACTTACACTGAGTAAGGTCTTCAGAGCACCAATCTCTCAATGACATTGTCGCTTACTTGATCGCGAAGATACTGAAGTAGCACGTGAGGGGGTAGGCCACAAATCGGCTCTAGGAAACCTGCATCCAGCCTCGGCAGCTCAGGCGCGGACCCTGACTGTCTTTACCAATTGGATACACATAACTAACAGAGGAGGGTGGCACGCAACTTACCGTGCAATTGCGTAGCCTTCCTCGAGCATTTTCCGGCTAATGAGGAATGATTTACCTTACAGGACTGCTACCGGTCCGCGGAACGCCTTCGGGGCCGGGAGACGTCAAAAGACCTCGGCATCCCACGCACATCCGAGGATTCCGGGCGGGTGCGGAACCCGCGGCTTTGACTGCTTTGGTAATCACGGGACTCGGGACAGCAGACGACGCTCACGGCAGCGGACCGAAAGCCCGAAAACTCCCAAGTTGCATCGGGACGGGACAGGGTCGGTGCCGTGGAACTACTAACTGGGGACGGAAAGGTGGGGGCTTCCTCGGCTTCTTCAGAGTGAACCACGGTAGCATCGGGTTCCGGCCACGTGTATCCACCTTGCCGAGGAGTGTGAGATCGCTGCCCCGAGACACTGGCGGGCCCGGCAGGGGCTGTGGATCCCTGTTTCCCGGAGCATCTGCCCTGGTACGCTGTGTAACTCGGCCGTTGGGCCCCGCAGCTACCCGTGCTTGCGGCGCCAACATCAAGCAGCGAGAACGAACGAGAGTCCGAAGAAATAGACCCCGGGCCGTCTGCTCTATGTAGGCGGGGTCTTGGCGCTGGAAAACCAACAGGACAAGTAGCAACAAAAGACGACGCTGCGAGCGTCCCAAGACAGAAATTGTTTCAAACAGCGAGAAAGAGACGACGAAACAAGCTGGCCCTCCCGAATCCCTGCCAGCTGCCCCAGATCGTACCAGGCACCGGACGAAAATGAGCCCCATGGCAACCCTGAGATGGGAGAAGCGCCCGGTTCCGCCAAGCTTCAGTGAAATCGTCGTTGGCACCTCGGCCGCCCTGCTCGCGCCCTATTCCAGGATCGAACTTCCAAAGCGGTCAGGAAAAAGGGCCAAAAGGGCGTACGTACCTAAAACGGCCTCAGAAACCCTGACCTGGGGCCTGGCCACGTCTACTGCCATCCGGTCTCTCGTCTTCATGCGCCCGTAGGGCCGCAAGGTCTCCGTGACGCCATCTCCTCCTCGCCAGACCTTGCACGTTCGTTCCGAACATGGACAGAGTTTATGCCTCCTCGGCTGGTTCGCGATGATGCACCCCGGCGCTGAAACGGTGCAGGTCGCAGGGTTCCGGCACCAGGTGTTTGAGACTCGCGGCTCTTCATCGCGAGGGCCACGCGCAAGAGGCGGTCCACGCCCACAGACGGGAAAAATAAAGAAGAAGCGAGAGACTGTACGCATGGTGACCCCGGTCTCGGCCAAGCCGTGAATCGGAACGCTGGTCGGTGCCCGTCGCGGCTGGTTTTGTCGAGTCTGTCGATGTTTTCCCAGAGCCCGCTGGGAGATAGTGTAGATACATGGGATGATGGGGGTTTTCATGCGAGCGTTGATACAGCCGAGGACCAGATGATCCAGCGACGATCCGTTGCGAACAAAACCCACAGGGAACGAGGTTTGTATTCAGTTTCCAGAGTTGAACGGGCGTCTGAAAGTTTCCGTCGCAATTCTGCTGACCGCCACAGCCCCTTTTTCTTTCCTGTTATTCGGAATCCGTGGGATAGCGAAATATGAGAGCATTCGCAAGGAACGCCCTGACGCAAGATCCCCACAAGGCTGTACTTGGTCAACGGTCAAACTCGGCCGAACAACGTGGCAGGAACGGACGCCGCTGCTCCACGTCTTCGGACATTGACAGTCTTGGACCAGATAATGACAACCGCAAAGAGGGACTCGTTGGTTCACGCGGTTAGGCGACGATCACCACATCTAGACCGGCGACCGTCACGGTCACGGGATTGGAACCGAACCCTTGGACGTCGTTCTGCAGCGGGCACAGTTGGTGCCGGGACCTGCAATTTCGCGGTCCAAATCTCCGTCCTCACAGTGAGCGGTCGTGGAGTGTGGAGTCGCCCAAGCCCACAGGCAGCCGGAGAGATCAGACGAAAGTTAGTGCCGCCAAGCTTCTGTCAGGGAACCGGGCGTAACGGTTCATCTAGTCGAATCTGGTACGGTGCCAGCACCACGTTAACTCTACGGTCTAACCCCCATCCCGACGCGAATCCGAACCAGCGTTGCCATCAATGCCGTGGAGTTTTGCCTCTCAGGCATCCCATTTCCACCAACCATACACACACATAACCCGCCGATGACATTCGGTTGATGGGCGTTCCGATGATCGTCACTTCCAACCACCAGGGGGAAGAGTTGAGATGGCAGAGCAGACAGGGGCCGTGACACTTGAAGATGCCTTTTTCTATCCACCTCTCTTACTACGTAGTTTCCATGACTGAAGGTTACTCGGCCTGCAGCAGCTACCCCGCGGGAAAGATCTGGCCGCGGGCGCTCAACGACCATCGCGGGTTGTGGGCGATCCCCCAGGTGTTCCAGGGCCGCCTTGGACTGGCCGACGGGAGAGCTTGTTGCCCGTTGATGCACCGGATGATGGACTTTCCGCCCCGTGACATGCTGTCCTCACATCTTGGGGGTCCGGAGGGGTTGAGGTCCTTTGTTTCTGGCCGTTCTTGGCTGGAGGCTCTCACAAGCAGGGGGTTGGTTTTGGAGGAGCGAGGGTCCTCGATTGGTAAGGCGGCCCATGTTGGGTTGGTTGTATTAGTATAGCCTGTCTGTTGAATTCTCGAGGCCAGGTGGACGGAACCAAACTGGTGCCGGGGCATGGAAGTTTGGCGCCTGAGAGGACAATCAATTATGGTTCGTCGTTGCGATCAGCATTGTGGCTTTGCTAGGTAGCTTGGAAAGGAAGCCATGTGTTGGTCGAACAAGCGAGCGGGCGGGAGGACGGGCGGGCAAATCTCTGGCGCGCAATATCCGTGGTGGACGCCGAAGGTCAGGGAATTTGACCACGGAAAATTGGGGGCCGCGAGAGACCGTTAGGTACACCGTACCGTCCGTAGGCCGGCTGGCTGTGCAACGTCTGGTGGATGGTTATTCTTCTCCCGCTGGAGACTATTTTCTTTTCAACATTTTTTTTTTTTAGCAAGCCACGCTAGGAGCGGCCTGTTTCTGTCATGCGCCGTGGCGGCCAACAATGTTTCTGCCGGCCAGCTGTATGAGATAGAGTGCGATACCAATGTCATGGATGTCGGCCACCAGGTCTGACTCGGGCGACCCGTCCGTCAGGTTAGGCAGCGCACCAGTACGGCGGTTTGACAGGCAAAGCAAAAAAGGTCGGACGAAAATTTTTGAGTGAAAACCCGAAGATGAAGGTGTGGAGGTCCGAGGCCGTGGGTAAGTGTCTGTTCCGACACGGCGTCCGTGGAGAGCCACTGCCTGAGACTCAGGCTTCCGTCCCTGATGACCCAAACTCTCGGCCGCGAGTCTCGGTCGGGGAGACGGGGTGACGATTGACTGGCTGAGCGACGACTGACGACTGGTAATTGATGAGCAAAGGGCTCTCACAATGGGGGCACCTGAGGGAAAGAGGGGGCATACGATGTTCCAGTGGGAGGGGAATGCCTGGGAGGAGGGGGAAGATGGTCGCCCATGTCAGAGAAGTCCGAGCCAGATTCAGATTCAGCAGAGATCTCGAGAGAAACAAATAAGGTTTCCTGCATTAGGGCCCCTCTGTTGTTTCTTGCAATCCATGTTCGTCCCGTCGACTGGACTGAGAGGGGCTGTCGGCTGTCTGTTCGCGGCGTGCGTTTGGCACGGTGAGGAAGAACACTAGTGGTGTGCGTGTCTGAGAGAGACAGTGAGATGCTTGTCGATGGACGACGGTTGGCTGTAACGGTTAGATGTGGGTCTAAACGGAATTCTCTATTGGTCCATCTGCCTCCATCTACCTCGGGACGGCGGCGTGTGTTCTACCTGAGTGGCCAGACCGCCTGGAGATGTGGCGGGGGAAAGCATTGCTGACCTAAGACAGAATACCATGTAGTAACTGTAGGTACGTACCGTTAAGGGGCCGGCACTGCAACGTTGGAAATGGGCGACCAAGAGGGAAAGGGCTGATACGCGGGTGAAATTGCACCTGCTCGCTAGTGAGTTTCAAGGGACGTGGGCCCAGGGCCGCAACTCGCGGTGGGAGTGTCTGGGGATCCCTGGCGAATGATCACCCAGCAGTGGTGGTTTTTCCCCCCCTTGGGCGCTCGCCATGCAGCGTAACCCACCCCTTGGAGATTTTTGGGAGGGACAGAGGGAGAAACCGACTATCCTTTAATTGTGCTCTTGTTACGAAAACAGGTGAAGCGTTTTTATTGCTCTCTCCACATCTTGGCGGTAAAGTGGTGTGTTATTCCGAATCCGACTGTTTTGGTGTGCCTCGGCGGGCACGGAAGGCGGGGGAGGCCACGGTTGCGCTGCTGCAGTGTGTATGGAAACTGGGCAGTGAGTGGTGGGCACTACCTATGTAGATAGATGGAATATCTCACAGCCTCTCGCAACAAGAAACACGCAAGCCAACTGCACTAAGATCGTGGCGGTGTCATTGGATCGCTGGTGTTTGAAGGCAATTAACAGGTTTTATGGATAGCATCCGTGTTTATCCGTCTCTGCACCGCTGGGGGACAGACTGGCAACAGGTACGGAGACTTACCGGCCCCCGGTGGCGATGTATCGATGCACGCATTTCAAGGTTCGGTGATGCCTGCCATCGTAAGGTAGGGCAGTCAATATCGACAAACATGCCGCTATGCCGTGAGGGTGGAATGGCCCCGCGGCCGGCCCCAGTGAACGACGGGCTGCTCGTGGGAATTGTTAGTCTCAGGGCGCGGGTGCCGAGGCGTCGTCACAGAGGGACGAACAAGAAACAGCCTCATGTTTCGATGCCGATGCCAATGCCATGCCCAGGCCCTGATTGACGGGCGGTCGAGCAGATCAGACATATCGTCACTCATCCTCTCCCCCATCAGGTAGGCAGCCGTCTTCTAAGATGCCTACTTTGGTACACTACTTCACCTCCTTACCTTAAGTTATTGCAGTTAAGCCTCCAGGGCCGGGAAGGGGGACGGCCCTGACACTACACCAAACCAAACAGCCGGGTAGGGTGATTATAACGGCGGCTGTTAATGAGCGGAGGAGCGCGCTGAAGACGACGCTGGACACAGATGCAGATACGACGGGAGAGAGATACCTAAAGAGAGGGGCGGCTCAGGTGCGCTGCCAGGTACACCGGCCCAGGCTAGGTCCCTTTTTGGAGGCTCTTACGGTGCGACGGAGACAACGGACAGGGGTGCTCGGCCCCGCCGCACCGGTGTTCATCGTCTTGTGGCTCAATTGTGGGGGCTCTTTACGGGAATACGTACCGATTCAGACACACAGGCGAGGCTGATGCCAGGGCTACGGCTCCAGACTGTTCCTGACTTGTCCCGATATGGCCTAGGGCCCCCCATCATGCGGCAGGTACGTACCGAACCCGCGCTGGTCCCTACTGCCCACCCGTGCAGGGAAGGCTCAGGGGGCGGCCGCAAAAACGAGCCAATGACAGGTGCCGGCGCGCCTCTGTAACACGTACCGTCCGTCGCTCGACCCCGCCGTCAAACGTCAGACAGTCCATCCTCACACAACCTTCAGACACGAGCGAACACGACGGGCAAAAGACAGACGACATGGAACTCGAGGGCCGATGACGACCACCAACCGCCGCAGCAGCCGCCGCCGGAACCAACACGCACAGTTGACGATCGACTACACGGTGCACCACCCTATCAATACGCTGCACGGCCGTTGCGTCGTCCGTATCGTCCACCACACCACCATACCACCGCACGCACCGTATTCCGTTCCGTACGCAACCGCAGCAGCATCGTCGGCGCGAAACAACCTGCTCACTACTCCATTCTCTCCCCCAAATGGCATACGCCGCGAGTGTATGCAACGCGTACCCGCCGGCTCCCTGCCCTCGAGCAGAGTCCGTCCTGCGCGCGCAAACACTACCGGCAGCTGACTGACGTACCTCGGTTTCGATCCCCATTAGCGATTCAACCCTACATCCTCGCCAACGCCTCCTCCGCGAGATCGACACCGAGCAGACGTATGCTTATCGTGACCGCTGACTTGAGACCAGACGTCGGCCCCAAATAGTAACACCCTCTTCCTTGTTGGCGAGCCACCCGTCCCAGCGTGACGGTGTCGACAATGTGTCGTGGTTTCGCCCTCGGTGGTTTGTTCCCGAGTCAAGAAGGCCCTGCCAAACAAACTTCGGCGATGCCATTCCATGCTATGCTATGCTATGCCACGCCATGCCATGCCATGCCATCCTATATGGCCCCATCTACGGTATCCAATGCCACGCGCTCGGCACCAAAGAAGCAATGCCAGCAAACTCTTCACCAGTCATGAATAGATCCACTGGCCATGTGCCGTGACCGAAACCAAAACCAGCCGGTGGGTAATCAAGATGCTTGCAGGCGTGTGGCTCTCGAGTCTGATTCTGAATCTGCCCTTGGATGGGGCAGGCAGGGCGGATGGGCTAAGACCAGGTTGCACTCGCCAGCCCTCCGAGGAGCCAAGGAGAAAGAGGATGAGGACGATGAGGAGGAGCAGGAGCAGGAGCTCAATGGAGCAAGAGGAAGAAACAAACTGGAGGCGAGACACCGCTCCTTTCGGTAAGCGGACGCTACCCTACGCGGCGCGCGCGGGTTTAGGTGACCGACGACCCTCTCTGTCTCTCTTCTCCCATGTTCCCGTTCCTGGTTCACCACGAGAGCCTCTCCTCTATCCTTTCGGACACAAACCATGGTAGGACACTAGTGTATCCGTAGTCTGTTCTCGACGGGGCAGTCTGGTGTAGTGCAGTCTGCCTCGTTGAACGTGGGATACCATCATCCATGCCCTTGGCCCTGTATGTCTCTCCCATTTCCCATTTCCCGGTATCCTCCAACGGAGGGTTTACTTTGGTAACTTGGTCCATGCCACCCCGAGGCTACATCTCTTTGCGGGTAGTCGTCCATCTCGCAAGTTGCTCTGGGCTGGTCTCTAGGCTTGTCCACTCCGTATTGGGTGGCTGCTCACTTCTCAATCCATCAACGGCCGCCGCCATTTGAGACGCACGTTCGTCTCTCACCGGATCCATAATCTCGCACCCTTGCCCGGTCTTGGTCTGGGTACGGAGTATGGGTTTCTCGTCTCCTCTTTCTGCCTCGAACAGGGGTGTGGCCCGAACAGGGTGTGGCTTGCACAAGCGTTGCTGGGCGTGTCTGGTCTGGTCCTCTTTTTTTTCTTCCCTTTTTTTTTTTTTTTCTTTCCCCTCTCTCATAGCCTGTGGGTGTAAAGGTACTCCGTAACTCCTCTATTCCCTGAGCTGAGGAAATGGGGATGGCAGCAGTCCCGGCGGATCAGACCAAACGTTATGCTCTGCTAATTCTGTCACATCCACCCCATCTTCTCCAGGGTCTGCTGAACATCTGCAACAGGGCTAGACTTGACGGTGTGCTACACCCCTGTCCTGGATGTACCAGCGCCCGAACATCATGAGGCAATGTTGTTTGCCATGCTCCTCCATGTACTCCGCACCCCGGCCGCGTTCTCTTTTCGTACGTCTGCGTATGTACTCAACCTAGGTGTGTGTGGGTAGAGACAGGCCTACCTGCCTTACCTGCTACTCACTACGTACCCGTACCCTCTCTCATTCATAGTGTATCCGAAGTGGAAGTGTACCTTGCATGCAGAGAGACTGAGCTGAGAGTAGTAGGTAACCAAGTACTATGTATCTGTAGTCTCTGAGAGATGATGCTTGTCTTCCCGGGCTGCCAGACCAGACGGGGACTAGACCACCGCCAACGCCAACGGCTGCTGGGAGGCTGCATTATTACTTTATCCCCTCCTCCTCCCCCCCCGTCTCGATCTTTTTTCTCATTCTTCCTGTTTACCTTCTCTCCCTACTTTGGGTTCATCATCAACATCCCTTTTTTCGTCTTCTTGAAGCGCAGTTGCGTGTCCTTCTTTTCTTCTCCCGCAGCTAGGGTTTTACTTTCCTTCATTGTCCAACTGGCTTGGCTGCACACACTCATTTGACTACGCTTCTTGAACACCACCTTTTTTTGTCAATATACTTGACCTATCCGGTTTATTCAAACGAACGACTTCACTTCACTTCTTTGGGTCCCTTTTTGCGCGTCTCCCCGCCTCTTCAACAAAACAAGCGCTTATCCGTTTCCCTCTCCTTGACGGATCTGCAGAGAGCCGACTTCGTTGTTGCGAGCTACCGCCTGGGAATCCCTCCTTTTTTTCGACAAACCAAACCACCACCCGATTTTTCAAACCCTTTCGATTCGCTCGGCAGCAAGTTTCTGCCCACCCCTTTCACCAAACCCAGCTTCCAGGACGACGCCGAAGACGCGCGAAGATTTCATCAGCATTTTTCTTTTCCAAAAGGGAATAACAAGAGGCCAGCCTACTTGAAGAAGAGCTCCATCTCTCAAAACATCCCATCGATTCACTGCCCGGAAACGATTTTACGAAGGAAAAATGTCTCCCACGATGCAACTCGCCCCCCACACCACCACCTACACTCCCACTTCTGATGCCATGGACCGTCACGAGTACGGCGTTACCAAGAACCGCAAGGCGGCTTCGACCGGAGGAGGCCGAGCATGGAGCGAGGATGAGGTATGTCTTTTCCCTGCTGCGGATATGGTTGCGGCTGCGGCCCGTTCCTAGACATTGTCTCTCATCAGCTCGGGGCAAGATGGTCTAACAATTCAAACAGGAAGTCTATCTTCTCCAGACCCGTCTCCAGAAGATGCCCTACAAGCACATTGCCGCTCACTTGAAGAAGACCGAGCTTGCTTGCCGCCTTCACTACCACCAGCTCAGCCACGGCAGCAACCGCCGCAAGCAGCGCACGACTTCGGTCTCTTCTGGTTCCTCCGCGAACCACTCTCCCGTCATGCAGGCGACGATGCCCTCCCCGATCCGAGAGTCGACTCCTCGCTCCGTCTCGCCCCCGGGCAGCTCGGGAAGCTTCGCACCCGTCTCGCCCGCTCCCATGCAGCTGCCCAGCATCATGGGCAATGGCGCGTCTCCCCGCCTGCCCGCCATCCTCCCCAAGCCGGTCTGCATGACCCTGCCGGCTCGCACCGCCTCTCCCTCTCGCGGATACCCTACCCCCCTCCCGGAGCCTCACAGCGCCGCTCTCCCCTCGGCCTCCTTCCAATCCATGTCCAGCAGCCTCCCCATGACGCCTCCCCTGCGTCTGGAGTGCACGCTGCCCCCTCCTCAGCAACCTCCCGTCAGCCATCAGCACGTTGATATGAACCGCCTCCAATCCGTCTACACTGCCCACCGGGCCTCCTTCTGGGCCGCCGTCGCCAACGACTACGGCCCGGGCGCCAGCCCCGTCGTCCTCGAGCAGGCGTGGAAGAACGGCTCCTGCTGCAGCCAGAACCAGGCCAGCACGCCCATCACCCCGACGTCCAGCCCCGATAACATGGAACGCGAGACGTACGGCAAGCCGCAGGACAAGACCCGCATCTCCGCGATCCTCGGCATCGACGCCAACCCTCGCTCCCCCCGCGAGCGCGAGTTGGTAAGGCGCATGGAGGAAGAGAGAGTCGGAGCTTGAAAAGGAAATGTCCTTCTTCAAAGCTTTCCCGGCTTGATCTCGTTTCGTTTTCGCTTCTATCAGTGTATTACTTCATACCTTTTTGTGTCTGATTCTTGCTTGAGGTTCGACTTCTTCCTGATGTGAGCACAAGAAGATTTACATCAACCGAGCCACAGCCCTGTTTATTCACTTCTGTCGGCTGACTCTTGTCTTACAAGAGTCTATTTTTATTTTCTTTGTCTTTTTTCTGGTTCATTGGTCTTTTCTCTCGCCAATTTTCCCGTTTTTTTCTCACATCGTACACGAACACATACGACCGGGAGGGGGGCTGTCGGGTTGGAGGATGATATCCGGCGCTGGGGTGGGTGGTGGCCTGCAGGACTTCTTTTCATGGTCCAACTCGGACACACGTCTTCGAGCCGGATCGACATCCGTGAGGGCTCCCGCGAGGAACGCGGTGGGGCCAAACAGTGGAAGTTTAAGGGGCCCGGCGTGACGGCAGTGGCGGAGGCATTCTACCATCTTTCATCTTCTCGGGGGAGGCATCTTTTCAACAACCCATTGCAGAAATGAAGTGACGACACACAACACACACACACACACACACCACACAAACGCACACTCATCACACACACACTCAACACAAACCACACACAAACACCTTTTGCGTACATTTGAATCAGTGTATGGCGCGCGCGCGTTTTTTTGTAACACTAGAGTCGGGCTCCCCACCGCGGGGGGTGCCCGAAAGAGGGAACCATCATGCAGACGACGATTGCTTTTTTACCTTTTTTTTTTATCTTTTTATTTTTTTCAAAACGGCGAATTGAAAGGAAATCAGAGTTTTGAGAAAACACCCCACACTTGCCACATCGCTCTCTCTCGTGACTTGAAGTTGACACAACGATGTTACGCCCTAGTGAAATGAGGTCCATGAGCCATGGCGTCGAAGAGAGGTGAGGAGGTGTGAAAGGAACTAGCGTCCAAGCGTCAGGAGATTGACACTCGACCCGTCCACTGCCAAAAAAGTCAAGATGATGGCGTCGGTCAAACGAGCGCGGGCTTGAAAAAGTCTATCACGATAGGAGCGAGGTCTGGCATTTGGTGGCGTGCTTTGATCGAGTTGCAGCACCTGCTCTGCCTCATCGAAACCAACGCCCACACTTTGATCCGTTTCCCTCAAACGGTCGTACCGTGAGGGGGGCAGTATGAGAACATCGGCAATTATTCCCTTCACGGTGCCTTCGTATCTGCTATGCTCAGATGTTCAAATATAGAAACAACGAGTGACGTTGCTTCTCGTCGTTCGATGTCGATGGAAACAGAGCCATGACGTGAAATCGAGATGAAGAAGAGACGCAGACGTGTTGTAGTTGAGGCCGGCAATTAGTTACTTGTGGCTGAAGAGCCAATGAGGCGCTCTGCTGACGTCCTTTCCGTCTCACCCCTTCTTTCTAGACCGTCCGTCTGTCCATCAGTCTGTTATCAACCGACACGCACACCCCCAACCGCGAAACCTTGTTTTCCTCCCATCTCTTGAAGCATAATCGGTTTGGGCCACTGCTGGACCGTCCGCAACGCCAAGCATCGTCCCTGATTTGTCTGCGGGGCGGGCTTCGTCATGGGCTGCGCCATCCGTCTGGACTTTCGAAACAGCAGCGCAGCGAGCGGGAGAAAAGAGAGTTGGGCGGATAGCTCGGACGACGGACGATCGCGGTGGTGCCTGGACAGGTGCCAGACGAACGCCCCCCTCCCCCTCCCATTCCCATCTCACCGCCGCATCGCAAACTAGGCAGTCAAGTATTGTACCTGGTATGTGGCCACACTTTGGCGGTGTACTTCTAGCGGTGGTTGATCCAAACAGAGTGTCATCCCATCCTGCCCTGTTTGAGGGGATGAAGCTGCCCGTTCATAGCACTTAAGGTGTTCACCCCTCATCTTGTGCAGCAGCACGACACGGCCCCAGCTCGGGTTACGTCTCTCGATACGAAGATCGAGGTTACAGATAACGAAAGGCAAGATAATCAGTCAACCGGCCGTGCTGAAAGGGCCATGACCAGGCCTCAGCGCCGTTGACGAGTGCAGCTGGCGCGTCTCCCTCGGGAGCTCGCATCGTCCCAGGCACAGACAACCCACCGATTCCGGCTTTACGACAGGTGTCTTCGAAGGTTCTTCGGTGCGGGGTAATAGATGGTTCTAAGTGCCTCCCGCTTGATGTGAGCCTTATGACTAGTATCGCTTGCGTGGTCCTCGAGCTTTTGCAAGAGACAGGAGTCAAACAGCCTCACAGATGCGTCGAGCGTATAGATCGGCATCTCTTCAGGCCCCATCCCACGAGTGCCTTCCTCAACTACCGGCCCCGAGGGCTCAGGTGAATGTGAGGTCGTTCTGCGTCCAGACTGACAGGTTTGCACTCTGACACGCAGAATTATGGCGCGGACTTGTTCCGCCTCGTCGAACCGGTGCATACCTATCAGCGCCTTCTCCAGTTCCTCCATGATAGACACAAGATAGGGTTGAGCGGGATCGGAAGAGATATCACGGCCCTCTAGGGCTTTGCGGCAGATCGATTCGGCCTTTTCGAACTGGCCTTGTTTTCTGAGGATGATGGCTTGAACTGCAAAGATTTTGAGGGCCACGGGATGATCCAGCGGATAGCACCTTTTCTTCTCCAGTACAGCCAGGGCCTCAGAAGATCTGGCCAGGGCTTCTTGATGTCGACGTGAGGAGAAGAGGACGCCGACTAGTTGAAGCGTAATGTCAACCCTCATGGCCCCCATTAGATGGTTGAGTTGCTCTATGTCAATATTCTCCACAGCCTCGGTCAGTATTGACTCAGCTTGACGATGCTTTCCTTCGATCTGAAAATACACCGCCAATGCACTCATCGCTCTAAGCATTTTTGGGTGAGATTTGCTATGATTCTTCCTCTCAAGAGCCATAAGCCTCGACAGCCATGGCGTCGATTCTTTCGAGCGCCCCAAATCACACAAGGCAACCGCCAGTATGCGTATCATTTGCAAAACCAGAGGGTCGTGTTCCTCCAACTCATTGGCAGCTCGTGTCAATGCCTGCTGTAAGAGTTGCGGAACAACACCGAACTGGCCGACGTTGATATAGAATCGGGCCAGGTTCTCGTAGAGGATGCTCCTAAGCAGAACGGTCTGATCATTTTCCGCAACATTGCTTCGAAGAACAGCATGCGCATGGGGCAGCATCTTCCTGCACTGGTCCAGGTTTTCGTAGTGCGCGATTGGAAAGGCCCTGGCCATTGCATGAAGAGCCTCCCTCTCGAATGATGACTCGGAGGGGTCTTTGCTGAGCCATTTTCTCGCAGCTAATTGCACAAGTCTATGCATGGCCACGCTGCCGTCTGATTATTCTGTGATGAGGCAATGTGCTTTCAAGACACCAAGGGCCTTTTCCAGCTCAGTGAAGAAGACGCTGCTGCTGCTGTCTTCCCAAAGTGAAGGGCCCGCAGAACGGATGCGAGTGAACCGCGCTTCGAGGTCTGCGTCGAATGGCAGCATCCAGACTGGGGGCGGTGACACACACATGGTGAAGCCCACAGGAGCTGTCCATTCTCGCGGCCCTGGTCGTGTCTCGTCTTCCTTGTGGCGAGCGTACTGGTCCAAGTCATCATTGCATTGATCTTGAGACCGCATATGAGAAAATGATTGCGATGACGACGCAGGAAAGTCTGCTTGTTCGTGGTGATTGGGATCTTGGACTTGGTCGGCCGCATAGCTGGGCATGAGTCCACGTTTTTTTCGTTCCCTTATTGCAAAGGCATTGTACCCCATATCAAGCATATCAGAGAAATATTGCTCGATGTGATGAGAATCGGGATACGTCGGGTTGATCCGGACTTCACCGGCGTTTGATTTCTGCCACACTTCCGCTGTCATGTCCTGTGTCGGCCATTGGGGGGCGCCGCCGCTTTCCCCCTCTTGGAAAGGATACCGAACGCTTTCTTTCGAGTTGTCGCCTCCAACAGCTCCGGGTGCTGAACTTTCCTCTGAAGATGGACCGTCAGATGATGCCGAGCGACGCCTTTTGAGACTCGAGGCTGAGGACAATGACTTGGACCTTGAAAGCACGCCAACGCTGGTCCAACACTCCGTCAAAAGATCCTTGGAAATCGCCTGGTGATCAAAAAGCGCCATGAGCAATAGCAGCGTGCTGGCCAGCTCATTTTGCTTTGCGATCCGCTCAAACGATACAACCCAGGTCAGCATGACAGCGTGAGGCACGTTGGAATCTCGATCTGCGGCGTTGTCAGGCGGGCTCAAGAAATGCACCACGGCCTCATCGCTCCTATCCAACAAACTGAGATAGCGATCAATAGTTGTTCTGCTTTCGAGCATGAAGGCGGACGCCTGGGCCAGAGCGAGCGGTAGATAGTCCAAGCGACGCGATAGCAGGGGTATCTTGTCGTCGGTCGCTCCAACATCTCCCACCATCGCTCGAACCAGTGGTGCAGATTCCGCGTCGTCCATCATCTCAACTTCTATTGGTGACCTCCCAGGCACTAACTTCAGTCCCGCCTCTTCGTTCCTGGTTCTCACAAGCATTGAACCGTGGGAGCAGTCGGGGAGAAACTGCGCCAGGTTGACGAATTCGTTCTCGTCTCCTGTATTGGAATTGGGATCGACCGGATGAGTTGCATCCTGCACTTTAAGAGAGAACACATCTGGATCATTCGCGTTGTCGATCACCAGAAACCAAGGACCTTGCTCTTTCTGCTGAAGCTACGTCTTGACGAGCGAGAGTACGTCAATGGAGGGGCTTCGGCGCCCGGGACTACCACACGTCTGGGCGATTTGAGAATAGCTCTTCCGTAAAGATTCTTTGTTGCTCGCATCCAACCAGAGGATGGATACATTCGGGCGGACTCCTGAAAGCCAGTAGACGTATTCAAGCGCGATCTGAGTCTTTCTGTCTAATTATCAGCGATTACCTTGGCAAAGGCAAAATGACGACTCACCCAATACCACCCAATCCGTAGAGACATATACGGGGTTGTTTGATCCCGGAGGAGTTGCTGTGAGCAAGTTCTTGCTTGAGTTGCTCTAGTATGCTGAGACGACCGACGAAGTGGAAATTTCGAGAGTGAGGTACTACAACTGTATTCTCCCAAGTAAGCATCGTCTGAAGGTCTCTAGAGGCTTCCTGAGATGTTACTTACAGTATCCTGCTCGCCACTCTACCTCTCCACTGGAAGGTTCGGGAACTTCTGTGCCCTCTGAACCCGGCCTCAAAGGACCAGGGACTGCCGTGAGGGGAGACATTTCTTTCACCCAACGCTGAATCTCGGCGCAAATGGCCATAAAGCCAGCTTCCTCTGGGCTAGCAAATTTCGTCATGTCCTGATGGTTGCTTCTGATTCCTATGGGTCTGTATCCTGGAAGAATCGCGGGCTCTTGCGGAACGATCTGGTTAGTATTGGTTTAGTAGGTGCACATAGCAGTTGTAAGGCATACGCACTATCCCCACAGTTGATGTTGGAAGCTCCTCATAGAAACAGGTGATCTCTACTGGGCGATGGCCACCATTATTGTGGGACTGGATCATGGTATGGAAGCTATCCTGTGTTCGGGAGAGAGTCTCCGAGTCCTGGCGTAGATCTCGAATGGTGCTAAGGTTCGTCTGTCATAAGATGTCATTGGACCGACAGAGCCTTTCTGCCCAAACTGCCAGTCCTGAGCTGTGATGGGGCGTACCGAGAAGTATGATTCCCTTGGTAGATTGAGAAACTGCTCGAAGATGCCTCTCTGGGTGTTGGCTCGAAGAGACGAGGGCCTGCAGGAGCAATGGCAATCGGAATCAGCAAGCGTGTCAAAGTAGCCCGTCCGATGCGCAATAATCACCTACATCTTCGCACACAAGGCCACCAATACTATGGCACACGAATATGATAGGTCTTGCGTTCTGCATTCGTCAGTCATGTCGGTTTCCGCCTCGTG
This sequence comes from Colletotrichum plurivorum, assembly GCA_014235945.1. Lineage (NCBI taxonomy): Eukaryota > Fungi > Ascomycota > Sordariomycetes > Glomerellales > Glomerellaceae > Colletotrichum > Colletotrichum plurivorum. The sequence goes on from WIGO01000060.1 coordinate 101,714, forward strand.
TTCGAGCTGAAGCTGACCGAGTCGTCTTCCCCCCGAAGGTTCGCTAGAGCATTCAAAAGGTCTTGGGCGTGGTTCCCGACGCGAGTATTTGATAATATGCTCCTCCAATCCGCGATAGTCGCATCGTATCCAAATGTGAGCACTCGAACATTTGATATTCCCGCAGGCAAGAAGGACTTTGGCCATGGATCGGTCGCGCCCGGGTGAGTCCAAGTGTTTTCGCGGTGACCGGTCAAACCATGGATGAAAACAACACTGAAGCATACCGTCAGCATCTCCTCCTGACCTCGGTTCACAGTACATACTCAGCTACAGCAGGCTCCGGCGGATCATAAAGCAGCTTGATGCCCGAAGGGCCCGGTGGTGGGGGCGACGAATATCGTCTCCGCAGCTGATTCCGCAAGTGCTGCACGTGATTGGGATTGAGAAAGCTGCTCATCGTTGAAAGTGTCGTCTAGAGATCCGCAGTGAAGGAGCGAAGTCGGTTCAGCGAGAAATGTGTCTGGAGATAATGCCACGAAGCAGGCAGCAACTACCCAAGAGTTACTCAGCCGCAGAACGAGGAGCTGGTCACACAGCCTCACGCCATTCTTTCCGTTCATGGAATGTTGTTGTACATTTTATATCTTTTTGAGCATAAATACTTGTTGACATTTCATTGCCAAATTGGGAGTGTGGGACGTGATTCGATTGAACCACCTTCAGAAGAACGACCATCGTTTTTTTTTTCCAGTCTGGCCGTGTCCGAGACGCAGATGGGTTACTCGGTGATATTGGTCCTTTCACAATCTCAGTCGCGAGTGAAGCCGCCGTTTACCCAACCCAGTTCCTCGAAAGGTCTGGCACGATGTTATCGTGGAAACTGGCAAGCGGCAACGCAGTGTAGATGGATAGGTAGTTGTGGGTTCCGTCAGGTTGGTACCTATACTACCTATGCTGTGACTGCAGTCTCTCTGGTACTCCACTCCATCCAAATTGTCGCCTTTTGGCAGCACCGTGATAGCGCTGGGTTCCTTGAACTTGCGGTAGAATTACAACCACCTTATACGTTCCTTCTCGCAGCAATGTGCCCCGAACATCGGACTGTCCACCCCGAGTCGCGAAAAGGCGGCCCCGCCCGATCTCTGATTCGGGCCAGACAAGGAATCCGGGCGATTTCCGCACCCGGGACAGCTTTCCCGTCCTGCGCCTTCTCCAAACCGAGGGCCTGAATAGAAGTACTCTCCTTTCACAGTCAACCTATGGCATTGATGAAGACCCAACGCAAATACATCTGCCGTGATTGGGACAGATGCAAGTGGGGGAGGGTACACGGTACGTACCTACACTAACCGGAGGAGCACCCACACTCCCAAATGTCTGCAACGACACTTGCCCAAGATGGGCACACGAAATTCGTTGCGCAAGGCATATGTACTTGTCGTTCCTCCCGTGCGATTTTGCAACAAAAAGCAGCGGGAAAGCAAAGGAAAGGAAGGAATCAATTGACTTTGGGGGGCTTCTCCGCCGTCGACCGCGGACAGCACCCCGATCTCCCTCCGATCCAGGCTGGGATCCCCCGACCGTGGAGCCGCCTCACCCCTCGGAGCCGGGAGCGCCCCCAATGAAATCGCACGCAATAAGCAGCGAGTCCGGTGGGCAGGGGGTCCCTCCCGAGCGGATCTGTCCCCGAGTTTCGGTGGAGTATTGGCGATTTCCCCGAACGCAACGAATGGGTGTAAAGAGAGAGAATGGAGAGAGCCTCCAGCTGCGTGTGCTTTCCCCGCCTTCTTGTCCGCATTTTCCTTTTCTTGGGTGCCGCCTTCCGTGCCCGGGGGAAGCTGCTCTTTCCTCCCGCCCCCTCCTTCCAAGTTTCCTTTTCCTTGACCTTCGCAGCTGCCGTGTGGATGCTACCCGGGACAAGCTCTGGCACCGGAACTACCTACCTTGTACCTCACTGCGTAGCTACATACATCTACCTACCTACCTCCTACCTTAGTACCTGAGGTTCAAAACAAGTCAACCCCGCCCCAGTCGCGTTCCGGTTTTCTCTCCGTGCTGCCTGCCCATTGAATCTTCCTCCTTGCAATTGGTGATCCGTGATCCCAATTGTTGACACAGACATACTTGTCCTTCTCTCCGCCTCCGACAGAACTTCTAGCTGGAGCTTTGTTTGGCTTCTCGAGCTCACAGCCCGGCCCCCCTCGACGTAATTCCACCTATTCCACAGTCTCCTCAAACGAGGAACGTTGCCACTCCAAAGACGCACGAAACAACCCACGAGCACATCACGATGACGGCCGAGCAAGCAGGTCAGGTCCCTACCGACCACGACGACACCACCTACAAGGACAGCAACGACTACCTCCAGTTCAAGACACTGCCCCCCGGAGGCCCCTTGAACCGCTGGTCGCACACCATCACGAGGGAACATGACTTCCCCGGCGCACAGGTACGCAAAACGAAGAATCTCGAGGCAGAGAATCAAGTTGGGGAATGCGGGGTCCTGGCTGGCGATGCTATGTTGACTTTGTGCGGGGTGTCGCCGCGGGGGACCGCGGGGTACTCTTGCCGCTGCGAGCGAGACTTTGTATGCCAGAGGAGCTCACCAGAATCGTTTTGTTAGGCAATGCTGTACGGTGCGGGCGTGCCGAACAGGGAGATGATGAAGAAGGCCCCTCATGTCGGCATCGCGACGGTGTGGTGGGAAGGCAACCCTTGCAAGTATGCGTTCCGTCCTCGACCTCTCGATATGGTGACTAACACGACACAGTACTCATCGTGAGCCTTCCGAGATTTAAAGACGGAAAGTGATGGGCATGGCTAATGTACCGCAGTCCTTGAATTCGGCAAAATCGTAAAGAAGGCTGTCGAGAAGCAGGGCATGCTCGGATGGCAGTTCAACACCGTTGGCGTCTCAGATGCCATCACCATGGGAGGCGAAGGTGAGCGACCAACGAACCCCTTTGTCGGTCTCGCGGCGACGAAACTGCTAAACTGACACTAATTGACACCTCCAGGCATGCGCTACTCCCTCCAGACCCGCGAAATCATCGCCGACAGTATCGAATCTGTTACATGTGCCCAGCACCACGACGCCAACATCTCCATCCCGGGTTGTGACAAAAACATGCCGGGAACCATCATGGCTGCAGCCCGCCACAACCGTCCCTTCATCATGATCTACGGTGGCACCATCATGAAGGGTCACTCGGACCTCCTTGAGAAGCCCATCAACATCAGCACCTGCTACGAGGCCCGCGGTGCTTTCACCTACAACAGGTTACACGCCAAGTGCAACCCCGGCGCCGAGGGTCGTACGCCCTCCGACGTTCTCGAAGACATTGAGCGTCATGCCTGTCCCGGTGCTGGTGCTTGCGGTGGCATGTACACGGCCAACACCATGGCTACGGCTATCGAGGCCATGGGCCTTTCGCTTCCCGGCTCCTCGTCCTACCCGGCGCTGTCTCCCGAGAAGTCCCGCGAGTGTGAGCGCGCCGCCGAGGCCATCAAGATCGTCATGGAGAAGGACCTCCGTCCCCGAGATCTCATGACCCGCGCCGCTTTCGAAAACGCGCTTGTCTTGACCATGATCCTCGGCGGTTCCACCAACGGAGTTCTTCACTTCCTGGCCATGGCCAACACCGCGGATGTGCCCCTGACCCTCGACGATATTGATCGCACGAGTAACCGCATCCCTTTCCTGGCAGACCTTGCACCATCAGGAAAGTACTACATGGAGGATCTGTACAGGGTTGGCGGAACGCCCTCTGTGTTGAAGATGCTCGTTGCTGCAAACCTGATCGACGGTAGCATCATGACCGTGACAGGCAAGACCCTCGCCGAAAACGTTGCGGACTGGCCCTCCCTCGACCCCAACCAGAAGATCATTCGCCCTCTCTCCGACCCGATCAAGAAGACAGGCCACCTTCGCATTCTCCGCGGCAATCTGGCACCAGGCGGTGCTGTCGCCAAGATCACGGGCAAGGAGGGTCTGTCCTTCACAGGTATTGCGCGGGTCTTCGACAAGGAGCACGAGCTTGACGTTGCACTTTCCAACGGTTCTATCAGGCGTGAGGACGGCAACCTCGTTCTCATTGTGCGGTACGAAGGCCCTAAGGGTGGGCCCGGCATGCCCGAGCAGCTGAGGGCAAGTGCCGCCATCATGGGCGCCGGTTTGGACAACGTTGCCCTCGTGACAGACGGACGTTACAGTGGTGCTTCGCACGGCTTCATTGTCGGTCACGTCGTTCCTGAGGCGGCGGTCGGAGGTCCCATCGCGCTGGTACGCAACGGCGACAGGGTGACGATCAACGCCGAAACAAACCGCATCGATGCCATTGATGTTGACGAGGCCGAGTTTGAGAGGAGGCGGGCGGAGTGGAAGGCTCCTCTGCCGCATGTGCGGAGGGGTGCTCTGGGCAAGTATGCCCGGTTGGTTGGCGACGCAAGCCACGGTGCGGTGACGGACCAGGCGGATCCCTCGTGGTAGTCGCCAACTGGGGACGGGAGACCGAGAGGGTGATGGACTATACTAGATGCCAACTGCGACGTGGGCCTTGATCATCTTGGTATAAACTTGGAAATCCAACGTAATTGAGTCAACATATCTTGCATGATTGGCCAACTCCTCCCAAAAATAGAAAACGCCAATTCTTCATCTTCTCGTCCCGAAGAACCAGCTCGGCTTTGTGAGACATTTGCTGCCTTTCAATCGAAGCCTTCCATTCCAAGACGTCGCGGGAAACCGAGGGCCGCGAAAACAAAAAAACATGATGGCTTGCTTCCGTGACTTTGAAACATGGCCGTTCCAGCGACCTCGGAAGGGCGTTCGCTTAACTCGACATCAAAAACAAACACACCCACAAACACAAGAAAACATTTGATGACGATTGGGATGCCTTTTTTTCCTGATCTTCAGATCCGTCCATGGCATACGCCAAGAAGAGGGCGGAATGACTTAGACTCATCAACTTGTTCTCATGTGAGAGCCATGGAACATCTCCCCCTCTAAGATCTGTCGTAAGATAACGCCTGACGGCAGCGTGACGATCAACGGGCAGTCTAGCGGATTCACGCCGACAAGTCTCACCACCATCGAGCCCGCTGCAAGCACTCCACATAGACACCGATAGACGAGGGAGGCATGTGTACCGTTGGATTCCGCCGGGCCACGTCCGCGGCCCCGCATGCTACTCTCTAGGACGTCGGAAACAAAATGTCTCTTCTCTCTTTCTTTCTCGCCCCTTCCCCCTCCCGCCATCTCTCCAGTACCAAACATCCATGTTTGTTGTTTGTGTCTCTCGTTCAACTGGTATCCTTCGCATGCATAGCAAAACCAGAAAAGGGCCCGCGCGTGTCGGAAAAGCCCTCTTCATCTCTCTTGCGCGCTCTCTCCCTCTCTCCCCCGCCGAAATACACTCGAAAAAAAAGGAAGACTCTCTCTCTTGGCCCAAACGGAAACTAATCCAAGCCCGAGCCGAGTCATTTCTGTAGCTTTCCACCTCTCTATTTCATGCTTCGCAAGTTCCCAGTGTGGTGTAAAAAGGCAGTGAAAAAAAACTGATTATAGACAAAGGCCGGAATACTGAGAACCCGTAAACTCCCCAAATGGAAACTGGGTGGGCAAAGGCCAACAAGGGTGGCAGTGCCGTTACACCCCCATGCGCGCGCACAAACATTAAACGAGACAACCTATGCAGACAAGGACGTCTAAAGCGTCTCCGCTTTCATCAATATACAATCAATCCCGTTTCTGGTTTTGTCGTTTTTCCCACCCCAACTTCTGGCGCCAGGATTGGTATGTGCTGGCCGTGACTCGTGACATCGTGTGTGCCGTGTGTGTGCCATGCTTCTTTGTCGTTCTGGATTTACGGGCTGGCCCATCCGCCGGCGACGTCGACCCATTCGGCAAGGCAGGATCCCTCCTTGCCCTCGACATCGACAATGTCAGTGTCACATCTGCAGCGGCATCCGACTCCGTTCTCCTTCTCGGTATCCCAGTGCTCCCAGTAGTCGTCTTCCTCGAAACGCTTCTTCTCGTCGAGGGTAGTCTTCTCGAGGTACGGCTCTCTGGGAAGCTGGCGGGCCGGGGCGTTGGCGGGGCAGTGCTGGATGGTTGTGTGTCGGTATCCGAAGTCTCGGAAGTAGTGGATGTCGCGGGGGGCGAGCAGCGCGCCGGCTGCCAAGGAGTGGATGGGAGCGTCACCCCACTGACAGGTGTTAGCTTGGGTCTGACCGTCATGCGACCTAATCACTTACGCGTTCCATCCAGAAACCTCCACTGCGGTCCATCATCTGGAAGAAATCCTCGTATTCCTTGCTGCGGAACCAATCAAGGCTGGCAATCTCAAAGTTGGACCAGAAGTGGCACATGTTGTACGTCTCGCCCTCCATGGCCTCGGGGTCAACGTCGGGCACGGTGTTGCGGCCGGGATCGCTGCGCAGAACTTCCTCGGGGAGGGGGGTCTGATCCGTGGGCTCCTCCTTCTTCTCGGGAACGGGGTCGACGAACATCTCCCAGAGACCCTTGGACTTGAGGCCCTTGAGGCGCTTGTAGGCAGACGCATAACGGAAGATGTTGGGGACAGTCTCGCGGAGTTCCTTCACGGCGATGGTGAAGCCGTACGTCTTGTTGGCGTCGATCATGGCCCAGAAAGGATCACTGCGTTGGTCAGCAAAGGCAGTCAATGCCGACAGGACGCGAGCACGTACTAGGTGATGTCGCAGAAGTACTTGATCTCCGGCTCCAGGCGCCAGTACCAGTTGTACTTGGCAAGAAGCTCGTGCTTGTAGAAGAATCTGCATCATGTTTTAGCAGCGATTCAGGCAGCGTCGCCAAAATCTTGGCTGCTTACCCAGAGTAGAAACGGCACATGGCGTGGTAGCTCTCCAAACCGCCGTACATGACTGCGGCGTCGCCCTGCTTGGCGATGCCCTCCTTGGCGACCTTGTGGTCGATCCAGTCGGGGTAACCCCACATCTCGGGGCCGACCTTGCCAAACTCGACGGGGGCGGACGTGTAGTTGGTGACGACCTCCTTGAAGGTCTCGTTGAAGTCGCCGTCGTTCAGGAAGACGTAGGGGTAGTGGTACCAGCGGTTGAAGTGACGCTCGATGGACTTGATGGACTGGATGACACCGTCAAGCTCCTTGTTGCGGGCCAAGACGACAAAGGCACCGTTGGCTTTGGGTCTGCTCGTGTCGGGCTGGAGGCATCCGGTGACGAACACCTTGTCATGGTCTTCGCTGATTTTCCTGCACGCGACGATGTCAGAGGGCGCCAATTGCGGACGCGCGGAAGAACGAAACATACCTGATGGCCGGCGGGGCGCCTGCGGGCATCAATATCCTCCCAGGGGAGCTGGGGTGTCTCACAAACAAGACGAGGATAAGGATGACGACAATCAAGGGAAATAGGATGACGACGCCGAGGGGGACGGAAACGCTCGAGTTGCCGCGCAGGCGCAGCGGCCTCCTAAAGAAAGCAAGGCGCGAGGTGAGTCTGTTCTGGCGAGCATGCTTGGTGCTGGGCTTCTCATCGGCCACGGGGAGCCGTGACGACGTCGAGGGAATGGCCTTTGCGGCCCGTCTAAAGAGATCCATGGTTGCGTCTGATCGTCGTCGCCGACAATTGCGGGTTCAAGATCGAGGTCGGAGGCGAGGGACAAACAGAACGGATGTCAAGACGAGGAAATGGGGTGGTTCCAAGGGTAAGCGTGGAAGGGTTTGGCGCGTCGATTAACGGCGTAGTGGTATTGTGCGGTACCTCTGGATAAGGGGAAGGTGGCGATTGTGAGGACCGGATTAAGGATCTTTGGACGAACACGCGAACCGCGAACAAAAGCAAAGCCGTGTCTAATCGAAGCAGGCGAGGGTTGAATGTCGGGCGATGCGAATGCGAAGTAGACGTGAACGAGCGGCAGGGACGAAGAATTTCCCTCGAGCAAGCGTTGGATCGGGCGAGGACGTGGCACCGCAAAGGGGCGGGCTCAAGAGTCAAGACAGCAGGGTGAAGGCCACCTTGGACTAGACTGACGGGCGTCCTAATCTGACGTGGTCGAGCCGAATCCTCTTTGTGGGAGTGCTGTATCAATTGCGACGAAAGGGCTCGGCAGGCGACATAGACAGCAAGGTCAGCGGCGCTGGGGGACCGAACGCCGTGGTCGTCGTCGTCTTGGTCGTCGTCAGGGACCGAGGGGGAGGATGTTCGATCTCGAGGGTCGAGTTCGAGGTCGAAGTCGGGGTCGAGGGGGTTCGTGGGAAAGGGAGTTGGTGAGAGGAGGAACCAACTTTTTCGGGGGTGTGGGAGGAAAAAGCTGACAGATGTCACGGATGGGGGAGGACAGAGGTTCCAGCAGGCGGGAAGGCGAGGCGAAGGTAAGGCAAGCGCAAGCAAGGCACAGGCACAGACAAGAGGCAAAGGCAAAAAGTTAGGGTGGCATATTTTCTGGGCGACGCGGCGATAGGGGTCGACACTAGGCTGTCTTCAGTGGGTGCCTTGGCTCCTGGGGGTCCAGACTGTGCTGTCCGTCGGGTGCTCCATTGCAGCGAGACAGGATGGACTGCCCGGACAGCGGTAGGTAGGTGAACAGTAGGTGGCATTGGCAGTGGCAGTGGGCAGTGGACTGGGCCCTGGTACTTTTACTGGCACTGGGACTGTACGGGAATTGCAACAGCTCCTGCCTCGACGCAGCCAACCAGGCCAGGTTGCGGAAAGAAGAGTGGGTACGAGGGGGCATCGGGTGGGCCCATGTTGGTCCAGGCGTATCTCGTCATTGGACCATTCGTCCCGCCAAGACACGCGGAAAGGAGGAAGCGGGGCCCCTCTCCTTTTCTCGTGCAATCTGGACTTTTCACTTTCGCACTGCTTGTCGGGTCCACGGGTGCGGCCTTCCAGACGGAATACAGAACACCCCCCCAAGCCTCAAAAGTCCAGACTCTACCTACCAAGGCTGCTCAAGCCTGAGGTCCCGTCTATCGGGCGATGCGCTTCTTTTTGGACCCTTTTTCCCTGGGCGGGATCGATTGATTGTGCAGGTGCCTGCAGTCGCAACTTCCTTTCCCACCTTCCCACCCTTCCCTGCATTTGCATTGGGTCGGCAAGATTGCCTTCCTGCGCCAAACCTGCCGCTTTCCCTGCTGCAGTTTCCTTTGGAAGCTTATCACCTCTGCGCCACACTTTTCCCCCGTCCCGTCTTATTTCAATCCGTCCAATAGACATGCGCACTTTTCGTGTTTATCCAATCCTCTCCCGGTCGGTAGCATCTACCTACATAGGTAGTGCAGCAACATGCCATGGCCAATCGCAACCACATGCGTGCTTCGTTAGCGCATGCAACGCTTCCTGCTCCCGTCATCTCCAGCGAGAAGCTTACTCGAGGATGTGGCTGTGGACGACCCGATACCACGCCAAAAGCCTGGAGATCTGCAGCCAGCGTCGGCTCGCGTGGACCGTGATATTGCGTTTGATAACCATGATTTCAACTCTGTGGATAACCATGATGTTGCTATACATATCTACAGTGCAAACTCACTCATTCCCTTGCCCCTATTACCTACCTACGTACCCAACCCATAAACGTACGTACATGACTGTTCCTTGCCCTGCTGCCTACCAACAGCTCCTTTAATGAATCCTAGCGACTCAAATCGCGCGACTGTCACTGTCCTTTGGGGAATGCCTTCTTTTCCTCATCCCTTAATCTCCTAAACACTTTCGCAAATAGCGGCTTCCTCACCGCAAAAGGCACAAGATCCAACGCCAGCGTCTGGATCAAGTGCGGCCAGTACGGGACCAGCACCGGTCGACCACAGCCCACACGGTCCAGGATCGCATTAGCAATCGTATCCACCGACGGCCAGAACAGCCTCGGTGTCAAGAGTTCCGTCTTCGTGGCCACAGCCCCGATGCGGACCCCCATGACCTCAATGTTGATGCCGTCCACTGCGAACTCCATCGCCATCGAGGTCGACATCGCGCTGATGTAGGCTTTGCAGCCGCCGTAGAAAGTCAGCAGCGGCCACCCGCTGTCTGATACCGATCCGACGTTGATGATGAGCGCGGGATCTGCGCTGCTGGCGAACCGAGGTATCATGATTGCGTTTAGTATCGTCGGGAACAGGGCATTCATATGTACGGTCGACGTGATCTCGTCCATGGAGGACTGGTCCAGTCGTCGCATCATCGGCATCGGCGGGGGCCCGCCGACGTTGTTGACGATGACCCTCAGGTTGAGTCCCTCGATCGAGGCCAACATGACGTCCCAGGGTTGCGATCCAGAACCCAGCACCGCAGCGTCTCCGACCATGATGCGGAACTCCCGTTTGGGATGCTTGAGGGCGAGCTTGTGCCTCACCCCCTCCAGCTTGACGTCGTTGCGTCCGTGGAGGACGACATTGAAACCCCGGTGGGCGAGCTCGTCCGCCAGGCCTTTGCCGATTCCATCGCTGGCGCCTGTAACCAGAGCCCAAGCGTGCTTCCCGTTGACGACTTTGAGATAGCGATCAAGCTTGGAGCGTTGAAAGAAAGGGACGAAGAACCAAGCAACGTTGTATGCTGCCACTAGAAGAGCAACGAGACCCGCGCTGCGGATATACTCGTGAAAGTCCATGCTCAAGGCCACAGCAGGTCAAGCGAGGGAGTGGATTTGAGAATCTCACCAGTGAAGTAGCAAACGTCCTTCCCAATGGCCTTTTTAAAGGTCTGGAGGAAACACACCATCCACGTGAGGGCGAGGAAGAGGCGTCATGTATTTCAGAAAACGGTCGAATTGACTCTGGGAAGCAAGGATGGTAGAACAAGACCAAACGCTCGAATTTCATGCTTGAGCAGATGGGATTGTGCTATACGAGTAGGGTACGAGACCGAATCGTCCGTGATGCTGATACGGATACGCTTTTTCGGAACGATGACATACTCCGGACGGGCCGCATGATGCCGTCTACGATCTGAGCTGTTAAGCCCCCAAACACATGAAAGTTGGGCCGAACTCAGTCTGCGAATCCCCACCACCCGAAGGTGCCGCAGGGGTTTGCCTTTTACTCTGCCTTACTCCCGGGGCCGAATATTACTGAACGGCTTTGACATATCAGATGGGAGCCGAGAGAGACCGAGACCGGTATTGGGAGAAGGCCCAGCGGTTCTTCTTTTTCTTGCTGCATTGGGGGGTAGTATACATGGTGTCTGTACATACGTATCGCCTGGAAGTAATGGTACAAATCTGCTGCGGCTCTGTCTCCTCTCCCCTTCCCCTTTCTCTCCCTCTCCCTCTCCCTCTCCCTCTCCCTTCCTTTTACCAGAGGGTGTCTTCCTTGACGACTTCCTTCTTCACCTTCTTCACCTTCTTGCCCACCTTCGGGATGGGCACCTTGAAGTACAAACTGGGCGACTCGCCCTTCGCGAGCTGGTGGCTCAGGTATCCGCGGTGGGCCGGGTCGCGGTAGTACTCAAACTCGGTACGGCTCGTGGGGTCGGGGAGTCTGTACATGAAGGGCTTGCTGCGGGCGGCGGCCAGGACGGCCTCGACATGCTCCCTGCCCTGGGGCAGCGGCTTGTCCGTGCTCTCGCTCTGGCCGCGCAGGAGCTGCTTGATGGACTGCTTCGTGTAGTATCTCGTGAGGATCTTGCCGCCAGCGGCCTCGACCGCCTCGATGGCGGACGCGGAGGCGCGGGACACCATGATGTCGACCGGCTGGCGGAGGTCGCCCTTGCCGCGGCCGAGCAGCTTGATGCCGTCCTTGACCGTGCCGACGAGGCCCGACTCGATAATCTCCTTGACCGTGATCTGCTTCGTCGGGTCCAGGCGGCCGGCGTCGATCCACTCCTGGAGCTTGTCGAGGTTGACCTTGGACATGCGGGGTGCGCGCCTGCGGAACGTCAGTCAGCTTTGCTGCAAAAACTGCGGCGAGACATGTCCTATGGACCAAGAGCTGCTGTTTCCGACAGCAATTGGCCGCCATTGAAGCTTCCCGGAGCCACGTACCAGTTGTCGAAACCCTTCCGTCCCTTTTGCACGATCAAAGGCGTCTGACCACCCTGGAACCACGGCTTCACGTGGCCGTGCTGGCCCTGACCCTTGTGACCACGACCGGACGTCTTGCCCTTGCCGGACGAGGGGCCGCGACCGAGTCGAATGCGCTTGTTGTAGGCCTCCTTATTGTCCCTCAGGTTGGCGAGGATGGAGGCGCTGCGGGTGCCGATCGAGAGGCCGGCGAAGAGGGAGACGAGGCTCAGGGGATTCGTCGTCGACGCGGACGGGCGCAGCGCCCGGCTACAGCATGTCGACACATGCAATGGGGATAACCGTGGCGGCATGGCGGGTGATGTGGTGTTTGGCGACTGGCGTGGGAGTGGTTGTGCAGCCCGAGGCTCCTGGCTCGAGACTCCCAAAATTTGATGGAGCTGCCGACGACGTGGATGCGAAGAAAGGCCGAGCACCAGCCACGACCGACCGAAAATGGCGGGACCTATGTCGGGCCCGGGCAGGGTGGCTAGATGAGTCATTGTGGCTGGTGTTCTCCAAGATCCATGGATTGAGGTACCTACGGAACCGGGCGAGGTACCTCCGTAGGTCAGGCCTCACCGGGCGCGGGTACCTATCTGTCAGTGGAGACATGTACATCGTGGGTGCCCGTACACTACCTGTGGAAGTACCTGGACTTCCTCAGTTCCTGCACGCCGTCACAGACTCAGTGGAGTGTTCCATGAGGCAGAACGAGGTGGAGCGCTGTGCGGATACCTTCCAGCCCGGAGCTCCCCCCTACCTGCGCTGTACCTGGTCGGTGCCACAACACCCCCAGCCCCCGTTCTGATGCGCATCCAGCACCTGCGGCAGGCCCTGTTTGCTCCGCATCAGCGTGGTGTGCCGGGTTGCCAGGCGCTGCAAGCTGGGCTGGATTCAGGCTCTTGGGGTGCGTTGCGTGTCGTCAGCGTTCCCCCGTCCACGGGCCGCGCGAGAGGTGTCTCAAGCTTTGGAGCAGGCGAATGAAAATATTGAAGCTTTTTCGTTTTTGAGTAGAGGACGTTGCGTGGCGTTTGAATTGTTCTGTTTAACGAATCGACCTCCCAACATCATCATCGATTGCATCGCATCGCGTCGTACTTATCGTCGTCCAGCTACCTGGCAAAGGTACATCAACTCGAGGTACAGTTCTGTGTACTTACCTACGTACATTTATTAGGCATCCTCACGGAAGGTCGAGGTACCCTGCGCGCAAGCACCTTACGCGGCAACCTTCCAAGCTCGACGTACTCGTCCTTATCTGTCGCTCTACCTTGCGTCAAGTCCAATCGCGCGTCCTCCACCACCAGGCCAGGTCGCTCCCGAGGTCCCGTTACGCATCAATTACGAGGCCGATACTTTGTCGACACCCATTGGACGGATCGCTTCATCGGCGCACAGCTTCCAGCGAGTGCTACCTCACCCGCCCAGATAACAGCAGCAGCAGGTTGCAGCAATAATACTCCAGTAGAAGCAGCGCGTAGCCCGTCATGTCTCTCTTCGGCTCCTCACCACCAACGGACTCGCCGTCCAACACTTCCGCCGTCCCCTCGAAATCGCTCTTCGACGACGAGCCCATGTCCAACAAGTCCGGTTCCAACTCCCTCTTCACCGACGACGACTTCGCCGGAGCCGAGAGCTCGCCTTGGGACATGCCCACCCCGCGGAAGCAGAAGTCCCGCGCCGACGTCGTCCGGAACCTCCTACCTGCCTCCGACGTGCCCGATGCCTACATTTCGACCTTTGATACCGTCGTGCGCGAGGATGGGACTGCTGGCCGTGTCAATGCCGGCGGCGTGGCGAAGCTGTTTGCTGCCGCGCGACTCGGGGCTGACCAGCAGGCGCAGATCATGTCCATGGTGGTGCCCGCCGCAGGTGGCGGCGACATTGCTGTTGGACGCGCCGAGTTCATTGTCTTGCTGGCCCTCATCGCCCTGGCTCAAGAGGGCGAGACTATCAGCCTCGACACCGTGGATGAGCGACGCAGAAGTATGTTATTCCCTCTTCCCCCAAGCTCCAGCTCTAGCTCCATCCCCATCTTCATCTCCATCGCTCCCGCTAGCCATGACGACGATGGACTCGGTCCCCTGTCTGCCGAGCCATCGACTGTCGACTTATCAGTGCGCAATCTGTGTGGGGTTCCTTGCTAATTGCCAATACACTAACCAGATCTCCCACTCCCCAAGCTGGCCGGCTTGACTGCTGCTCCGGTGATGCCTCCCGTATCCGAGCTTCCAGTCGCCCAACCTCCCCAAGCTCCGGCGACGCCCACTCCTGAACCGCCCGCATCGCCGCCGAAGCCAAGCACCCTTCGCCGACCGCCGATGGACTTCCCAGAATCCGATGACCCGTGGAACTCCCCCGACGTACACAAGGGTCACGCCCATGCCGCCGCCGAGTCCCCGAGCAGGACTAACGGCGCCAGCCCACAACGTCATGCTGTGAATGGTAATGGCAACGGTAACGGCAACGGCAATGGCAACTACGGAACCTCACCCAGCACTGCCATCGCCGGTCGCACCATGTCGTCGTACACCACTGCGACCATTGGCTCCGAGACAAGCTCTGCCACCCAGAATGTAAACACTGTGACCGGGACATCGCCCGGTGGCGGCTGGGGTGGGTATTTTGACGGCAGCGGCACGGGAGGCGGCTTCAACGAGACGATTCCCAACACGGTGACGAGCCCCTTCGGCGGCGCCAGTGGTGAACGCGAACCGTCCGCGAACGCTCCAAGCGTGCCTGCCCTGCGGACTGCTGCAAGTGGACGGACAGGCGGCAGTGTGGAGGAGAACATTATCGTTACCCTGATGCCGGAGAAGGAGGGTCTCTTCATGTTCCAGCACCACAACTACGAAGTTGCGAGCATTCGTCGTGGCAGCAAGGTCATCCGCCGGTACAGCGACTTCGTCTGGCTGCTTGACTGTCTGCACAAGCGCTACCCGTTCAGAGTCCTGCCATTGCTGCCGCCTAAGCGTGTCTCAGGTACGTCCATTCTGATGCCCCCTCTCATTGTGTTTGTAGCCGTCGCTGATGTTGTTCAGTCAATGGAAACCACCTGTCTAATGATGGGGCCTTCATCGAGAAGCGCCGCCGCGGCTTGGCAAGGTTTCTGAATGCCCTCGTTCGCCATCCCATTCTCAGCCAGGAGCAGCTCATCATCATGTTCCTCACCGTGCCTACAGTATGTCGGCCCCAGTCCCTTCGGCTTCTTACACTAATAGCATCAGGAACTCTCGGTGTGGCGTAAGCAGGCCACGATTTCTGTCCAAGATGAGTTCACCGGCCGCGTTCTGCCGCCTGGTCTGGAGGACTCATTGAACCCCAATCTCGAGAGCTTGTTTGACAAAACCCGCTCCGGCATCCGACGCTCGGCCGAGCTGTACATTAACGTCTGCAACATCATGGACCGTCTGGTAAAGCGCACCGAGGGTGTCGCTGCCGACCATGCCCGCATCGCCCTGTCCCTGGCCTCCCTGACTGAGACGAGCGCCGACACCTACGCAACCGATACCAACGACGTGCCCCTGCTGAACGACGGTCTAACATCCATGAGCAGGCACCTTAGGACTTGCCAGAGCCTCATGGAAGACGAAAGCAAGGCATGGGACGAGGGTGTGCTGGAGGACCTGAAGCGCCAGCGTGACGCTCTCGTCAGCGTCCGCGAGCTGTTCGACCGGAGGGAGCGCCTCGATAAGGACAACATTCCCTACCTCGAGCGCCGGATCCAGACGAACGAGACCAAGCTGGCCAACCTCCGGAGCAAGCCCGAGGGCCTGGTGAAGCCGGGCGAGATCGAGAAGGTGGTGGATGCCATCATCAAGGTATGTCAAGGTGCCCCCGTCTTCCTCGGACCCACCACTAACGATCCCTGCAGGACAAGGAGTCCATCGTCAACCAGCACAACCGCTCCATCTTCGTCAAGGAGTGTATCCGCGACGAACTCATGTACTTCCAGACGACCCAGTTCCACGTGTCGCGCTGGAACCAGGACTGGGCTCAGGAGCGCGTCAAGTACTCGGAGATGCTGGCCGATAACTGGCGCCGCCTGCTAGACGAGCTCGAGGGCATGCCTCTCGGCGACTGAGTCGGCACTCGTCCCCGTCACGTGTGTCTGTAAACGGGTCTGGCTTCGCATACCAACCAGCGTTCTTACCCATCTCTGGCGTTCCGGTCTGCTTTCACATCCGTCAGATTGCTCAACAAACCTCTGTTGACTGTCAGCGGCAGTCCGAATCCCGTACCGATTTTTGTGTTTGTCTGCAGCGCGATATTTCGAGCGTCAAAATGTACATCTAGAGCAGGGACCCGTTACCGAATACCCTTTGGTTACGCAAGTTGCTTTTAATACACGGTTTTAATATCTGTAACCTCGTCCCCGGTGTGTATGATTCTTGACCTGCCCTCTGTCGTGTTGAGGCAATGCCCCTCTAGCAGGCCAGTAGCACTGCCAGCCTAATGCATCACAGACTGCATCTGCATCTGGGGGACCTGGATTTGGTCTTGCAGTCTGATGAGTTTCGAGAGCAACGCCGTTGCCTAGGCCCGCTTTTCGAGTCTCCTACCTACCTACCTACCCATCTGGATTTTTCTTAACTGAGGTTTTTTTTCCTCTTCAAAACCGTACTTACCTACCCAGCTGAATTTTTCTCATTCAAGGTTTTTTTCTCTTCAAAACTGTACCTACCTACCTGTCTTGATTTTCTCTCGTGGTAGATCCCTCTGCCAAAACCCTCCCTTCCACATCAACAAGATCCGGCTGGACCAGTGCAACCGCCTCAACCTCAGCCAACGACGTTACCCACGAAGCCCTCTGCTCCTTGAGAGCTCTTCACAACCTTGTAAGCCCTTCGTTCTTTGCGATTTCTTTGCTCTTTGACAGTTGCTAACTCCTCGCAGGTCCTCAACACCTTCACCCTCATCGCGGGACCTTCATTCTCATCACAAGACCTTTGCTCTCCCCACAACTCCTTCACCCCTCTTGAGACTTTCACTTTCATCACAAAACCTTTCCTTCTTGAGAGAATCCTGCTCCCTGCCTCCATTACTCACGTCCGTTGGCCTTGGAGTGAAGTCCTCACAAGGCAGCAGAAAGAGTCACTGACCTGGCACCCGCTCCTTGGCCCTGGGATTGTCGGCTCTCTCGGCCCTCCCACCACTCTTCTCTGTCACCTCTCGCGCTCATCAATTCTTGTGTCTGTTGGCCTTGACACACAGCCCTTGCGATACAATGGAAGAATCACCGACCCAGCAGCACCCGCTCTCTCAGATTGTGGGCACCCCCAGTCCTCCCGCCTCGAGTTTGTCACCTCTTGTGTCTGTCAGGCTGGAAGTCAAGCCATTGCAGTACAACAGAAGAAATCATCAAGCTGGTGGCACCCGCTTCTTTGGACTGTGGGATCTCACCCCTATTGCTCCCGCCACTCTTGTCCAATGCTTTGCTGCTCATGTCTATCAGTCTGGATGTCTGTCAGCCTGGACATGAAGCTATCACGATACCATGGGAGGAATCACCGACATGGCACCCGCTTCTTTGGACTGTGATCTCTTGTCCGTTATCTCGGTTATCTGTTATCCCTAATGCCTACCGCCTCTTACGTCTATCAGCCTGGACGTAAAGCCATCACGATACAATGGAAGGAATCACTGACCTTGGCACCCGCTTCTTTGGTTTGTGGGCTCTTGTCTGTCGTCCGTCATCTCTCGCGTCCATCGCCTCTCGCTTCCATCAGCTTGGACGTAAAGCCATTACGATACCATGGAAGGAATCACCGACCTTGGTACCCGCTTCTTTGGATCGTGGGCACTCGCCTCCAGTGCTCCCACCGCTGAGTCGTCAGACCATCAAGGATCTCCCTATGAAAGGGACCTCTTGCACCCTTTCCTTCTTCTTTTTTCTTTTGAGAAGATAGACTCGCACACACAAAGAAAGAGCAGAAGAGAGAGCCAAAGGCTCTTATATACCAACAACCTCTCTTCTCCAACAAAAACAACAGCAACAACAGAGCAACATGGCTGTGAGTATTTCCTTTGCTTCATTGTCCCCCTTGTTCTGCTTTGTGCTTCTTCAAGCATTGTCATTCTTCAAATTCGACTCATCCCTCCCATCTCTTGTCTTCCCCATGACCCCGTCTGCCCATCTCGAAGTTTCGATGTATTTCTGGTTTTCCACTGTCCATCACTACTCCCACTCGTTGCGCCTCATCGTCGACGTATCGCTAACGAAGATACAAATAGCCTCGCAAGAACGTCGGAAAGGGTAAGGGTGACAAGAAGCGCCGCGACCACCAGGACTGCACCCTGGGGGCCTTTCCCGCCGGCGTCGTCAGGCTCTGCCTCGACGGCGTCAATGGCGACGGGAGGTTCTCGGGGTGGCAGTTCTGCTCCCGCGGTCGCCATTGTCGCCCACCCGCCGACTTCTTATTTAACGGCCGAACCGACTGGGCCGTGTGCCGACACCACCTCCAGCAGTCGCAGGCGAAGAAGGCCAACGGCAATGACCGCAGGGCGACGCCTGCTCCGCGAGGACCCAAGACGAGGCCTGTTCTGGGGCCCAAGACCCCGCGCAAGATCGCCTGTAACCAGACCAAGGCCGGCTCCACATCCGCTCGCGGCCGTCGCAAGGTGGTTGTGAAAGAAGAATCTCCCACGCCTTTGCCGCGCCAGACGAAGAAGTCTGAGGAGGTGGAGGGACTATTCGTGTCAAGCGACGAAGAGGAGGAGGAGGAGGACGACGAGGTAGACGACGACGTCGATGATACCGACGACCACCCACCCCCCTTCACGCGTCGACGAACCCCGGACGATGACGACTACGATGGCGGTTGCGGCTTCGACCAGAACATGGGAGATTTGACCGGCCAGCTGCTTGCGGCACACTAAACGAACGACCAGCTCCGTCCATTTCATGACACCCATCCCGACCCTGTCAGCTCGTCTCACTGCATTCACCTCACCCGGTATCACACACCTCAGCCCCCTGTCAAGAAGAACATAATGACGACCTGAAGCGAGGACCGACCGGAGATCAACGGCGATGACCTGGGATGATGGAGGATGTGCAGGAGGACGGAGTTATCGTTTGGTTGTGGTTTGGTGATTTGGAGACGATCTGGGAACCCAAGTTTGCTTTTTCTTTTCATTGCTCAATTGCTCGGAGAGGCATACTATACAGCCTCGGACGCACAATTTATCCAAAATAAGACCAGGCGGCGACCTGGCACTGTTCTGCTTCTCGACACGTTCCTACCATTCTTGCTAGCGATATGACCCCTACCATGATGCGTAATTCAGACTCACTCTAGAACAGGCTTTCCCGCTTCAACTCATACACAGAGCAGGTTCCGAGGCGTGGCCATCGGCCCGAGTCACTCACACGAGGCTGGAATCCTAAGCTCAAGCAGTCCTGCGCCGCAACATGCCAAGAACTGGGTCGACTTGCTTTGAGAGCACCGTCTTGTCCCATTGGGCAGGTTCCCAGCAGCCAAGGACACATGCGAGCTCACGGTGGCTTGGATCTCACGAATAATGGCGCCAGATGACGAGGGCAGTCAGGTCTCTTTTCTCTCCATTGGCCCTACGGACACCGTACATGGCTTTACTCACCCGAAGACCGGAAGCGAGACGCCGGGAACATGATCTCGAGCTGTCCTGGCCTCATGGGCCTGGGCGGTGCTCGGCTTGGGGAACGGCGGGAAGCCACACGGCCGACTTCATGGACTACCTCGACTGCAGAGGCTTCACACATTGCAACTCACCATATCAGAGGAGCAACTACCTGCCTAGCGGACACTACCACTGATCGCCTACGGCAGCCCAAGTGGCATAATTGAATTTTTCACATACCTAGGTACCTAGGCAGGGAAGGAGCAGGTCTGTCAGGTTCTTTCCGAAATTCTCTGAAAACCCCAGGTAGGTAGGAAGGAGTTGCTTGACGTGCCCAAAGAAGCAGGAGGTACTTCATTTCAAGCTGTCCTCTGCTCTTGACTTCTACATCGCTATCTTCCGCAGGTGCTTCCTGCCTTACCTACAGTTCTACTTGCCCGTACCTACCGTACCTGGCTACCTCGCTACCCGCCAACTTAGTGGCTACCTAGGGAAGGTATCTATGAGAAGGTACCGTCTCTATGAAACACTCTGGGACCTCCCAGCTGAAGTTGGATGTTCTCTGGAACTTCTGGGAAACAACCTACCGGACCGCTCACAGAACACATCCACGAACGGGGCCTCCCATTACCAAAACCACTGTCCGGGATGCGCGCCCTCCGAGGGCAACCGATATCATCTAGCATCGCTCGTATTGACGGACATCTAGCTGTATTCGGCCTTGGTGACGGGATAAACAACATCTCCGGGCTCCAGAGTGCCCGTCGAAGAGGCATTGAATCATCATTTACGACATGCCCATCACGGCGTTGCTTGACAGCTTCCGGTGGCCGACGGAGGGCGGTGATCGACAGATCGTGGTAACCTGACCTTCTCTCGTTGGCCGAGTTCCGCTAACTGATGCCCAGAGGCTGCCATGCAGTCAGACAGAGAGCACGCCTGATCAGCTGGATCATCACGCCCTCCCACACCAAGGAAGCTGGAAGCCCGCCGCTGTCCGCGGCACCGAGGCGCCGGTATCCCCCGGACGGACGTCCACTCGACACATGCCAAGTGCGCAACCCCGAGGGTCTCGTGCTACTTTTTCCCTTCTATAGCAGCCGCAGGAACATTCGCCGAGCGGAGGTTGCCCAAGTACTAAAGGATACGAGGCGACGGCCGAGGGAGGGGGGAAAGACACGGCACCGTTCCCGACAATACCATCCGCCATACTTCGCTTAACCTCCTCACAGCAATCATTTCCAGCCGCTTTACTTACACAGATACAGGACTTTGGCGCGCAACCGAAATTTCCTCACCGCCTTCACACCACCTTTGCCCACCTTCGCCCGTCTCTTTCGTCAATTCTTTTCGTATCGCTTCTCGTATTGTCCCGTCTTCCATTCATTCTCACTTGCATCTAGCACCTCGAAATGGGTTATGGCGACAACCCACCGGCCCCGAAACCAACTCGAAAGCAACCCTCTTATCTCACACCAACTATGCCGTTCGACTGTAAACGGCAAGGCTGCCAGCCAACCCCGGCCGCGTGCCGATGCCGCGCAGATCAATAGATAATGCAGCGCGATATGGACCGGGTCCCGATTGCACGCCAACAACACACCAGCACCAACGACGGCAGCAGATATCGATTCCTCGCACCTGATAGACGCCGCGATTAGGACAGAGAAAGATTTGTAGGCCAGGGCTGCCTTGGGCCGCATGGAGCGTTGAAATCCTATATCCATCGCCGCTGCCCCTCGGATGTGGCACGGAGCTCAGCGTTGTTCGCCCACCAAGCAACGCTTCCCACGGGGCATCGTTTACGGGGCAGCCCGGTATCCCGGCACCGGCAGCGACAGTCATGCATCGTATCCTGGGGGAGGGTTGTGAGAACTAGCCGTTTAACAGCATGTCGACATGGCAACTCGTGCCGTCTTTCCCGGAGCATCCCCATCGCACCCCCATCGCACCATGGTCGTATTCGGTGGATAAAAGAGACTACGCCCACGTCTGAGTTCGTTCGTCTCGGCGGGGACGCGATGCGATGCGCGGAATACCGACATGTGCGATCAGTTTACGGGTTTCGACTGATTGGGAGGTAGCCTACTAAGATCAGAGACGGCGCAACGATGGCGCAGGCAATTCAGTGTCTACTTTTACTACCCCGAACCATCACATCACGAACGAGAGAAACCGATCGTCACGAAACCGAACGAAACATCCATTCAAGTTGGGGCCAGGATGCACCGTCGAGCCCTCTCCGATTAGAGACACCTTCACGCAGAGATGAGTTTTGTTGAACACTTATGAGTAGATTATAGGAACAATTCCCTGGAGATATGTATCGCGCATCTATCGTCGACGGCCGTCAATGTGCCCATTCAGTCCCATGTCGTCAAGACGCATTAAATCGACCATTTTTTTCTACCAAGAAACGAAGAGAGAAACACCGTGACACCGTCCGATAATCGAGGAAAAGGAAGAAAAGAAGCAAAGAAAACTCCGAGGTATTACGTCCGCCATTCGTCTCTTGCGCCCAGCTGCCGTTTGCTTCAGTATGCACATCTCCTAGCAAACCGGCAGGCACATGCGCCAGAAACCCAATGGAAACCCGGTGATTGGAGAGGAAAAGAGGAACGTCTCGGGAAAAAGAGATGGATTGGGCGATGGAGACGGCAGAGAGTGCCATCAGCAGCGCATGACCTTGGTTGAGGCCTTAGTTGCACCACATCTCGACAGGAGTCTGGTGCAGCTGGTCTAGAACGCCGAAATCGAGTCCTGTTTGGCGGAACGCGACGATAATCATGTCAAAACGTTCTTCCAGCGACTCGGCATTCCACTCTTCGACGTCGTTCAAGCGAGCAATCTGCGGCACCGCCTCCTGCTTGACGAGGGGGTCGGCCCAACAAACATCGGCCTTCTCCGACAGAACGAGGCTCTTTGCGAGCTCAAGGCCTGGGGAGTTTGCGAGGTGAGACTGACCCTTCTTGAAGCCCATGCCGACGACGAGGACGCTCGGTCGCGATTTCTCCGCGCACAGTCTGTCAACAGCGCGTTGAGCAATCGCTGACGGACGAGCACGCATCCTTTCCGTCGCGTGTTGCAAGAGAGGGAACTGATTGTTGGAGAGAAGGTAGTAGGGGTTAACGGGAATACAGTGGCCACCGACACCGAGACTGGGCGTGAAGGGCATATATCCGAAAGGCTTGGTCGCCGCAGCACCGGAGACTTCGTACGGGTCAACGCCGTGGCCGAGACAAGCATCGGCCATCTCGTTGGCAAACGCAATGCACATCATGCGCTGGCAGTTTTCGTACAACTTGGTCATCTCAGCAACCTCTGGTCGTGACACGGGCACAACATGGTCGAACACCTGGGAATACAAGCGGACGATGGCGTTGAGGGAACCGGGCACCATGTCGTCCAGACCGGAAACGATCTTGGGAATGGCATGGGCGGGAGGCTCGACACGGCCGGGATCGACACGTTCAGGAGACATGCCGGCGAAGAAGTGACGCTCCTTAGCGAGGGGGCCAAGCAATTCTCTGGTCATGCCCACGGCAACGGACGACTCGACGACTACCACAGAACCAGCGCGAGCGTATGTTGCGACGTTCTTGAGGGCGGATCTGAGGAATGACGTATCGACGGTCTGGTCTGGGCGGAGGAGCGTGGGAACAGAGATGAGGAAGTGCGTGGCGGCTGCCATGTCGCTTGGCTTATGGGTGAACTTGGCCTTGCTGTCTGGACCGAATTCCTTCTCGAGACTCTGGACTCGGGCCTCAGAGACGTCGAAGCCGAGAACGTTGAACTTGCGAGCGAAGTTGCCCACGAGGTGCTCTCCGACGTATCCGACACCGATGACGGCGACGAGGGGCTCCAACTCGAGGTCAATGGAGCTGGCAACGGTGGCGAGCTCCTCGTCCGACTCGCACTCCTCAGTGGGAGGCGTGATGGGGTAGTAACCATCATGAGAGTATTCCCAAAGCTCAGACTTGTCCTTTGGTGACTCGGGAGAGTCGAAGGGGAAGTCGCCCCGGCCGGTCGGAGACCTCTCCGGGGTATCGGGAGTAAGCACTTGGGAGTTCATTGTGATGAAGATGGTGGAGGGGTATAACGAAGGAAGGATTGGTATGAAGCACGGAAGAACGAATGGCGAAGAAGAGTCGTGGAGGTGGAGGAGGAGGAGGAGGAGGATGTCCTTGATATCTTCTTGGAAAGTCAGCTTCACTGCCAAGCAGTTGGAGGGCGTAAAGAGGGAAGAGAGGCGCACGTCGAGAAGGAAGGAAACCCGGTTGTGAAAGAAAGAAGACGGGAGTTAAAAAGAGTTGGCAACTAAGGCACTGACATACATGATGGATAACAAGGAGGAGGAGAGGAAGGAGGAGACAGCCGACAGCCCACTCACGTCGGCCCTGCCCCTGGCAGCGTCAGCGTCTGCGTCTCGAGGCTGCCCAGCCCAGACTTTGGAGTGGCAGCGGCCTCTCCATGCCAGGCGCCTGCGGAAAGAAACGATTGAGACATGGCATCAACCCGTGTGCGGCCGGGCCTAATCGGGATCCACGTTTGCACGACGGCATGAACGCCATGGCAATGGAGGTGGCCATGGTCATGGCCATGCTTGTGGTGGTGGTGGTGGTAGTGGTGGTGACTCTATGAGGCTCCAAGCCGACGGCACGCGGCTAGGATGGCGACGGGGCCGTGGACAGATCAAAGTCGACGAGATGATAGTTTCAGGTCCGGGCTAGCTCCCGAGCAGGGCCAGACTTGGGAATCAAACAGGCGACGGTCAACAATAGTCTGCCCAAAAACAGTCCATGGCAAGCGGCCTGAAGGTGGCTGAACAGCCCACCCCCAAAGCGCGAGGGACGCGCAGATACAACCACCACAGGCGGGACAGGCGCGCTTCGGCAAGACGACACCGCACGGGCAGAGGCAAGCAATACGGATAGCGCAATATGGCATCAGGAAAAACGAGAATGGCAGAATCTCTGCACCGGCAGGAATCCAGAACACACGCCCGGAACAGGCGTCGGGTACTCGAGGGTTCCCCGTCACGGCCTCAGCTCTTCGGGTCACTCCTCAACACCATCCCGTCACATCACCCAGCGGGATCGCCAAGCTGGCAAGCCCGGATGCATGAAGCAGGCAAAGACACTCATCTCCCCTGCTCGTCCATCGCAACTTCGCCGAGGTCCCCTCCGACGCCTGATGTCATGCAGGAAGCCCTTGTCGTCCGTGCTGGGGAGGTGTTTTTTTCTTTCTCTTATTCTCACTTGATTATTTCCATTTTGGCTCGTTTATCCATTGGGGGTGACAGGGTGCGCCTGGGGTGGCTGGCTGGAACTCTGGCAATCCTGACGGCGCGGAACTCGAAGTTGATAATCCGCTGCAAGGTCATATTCGAGGTCGTAAGCGGCGGCCGGGGTGCTGGATCGAGATGAATCGACAAACACCGAAAGCTACGCTGAGGGGTTACGTTCGCATCTCCGCGCCGAGGGCTTTTGCTCCTTGCTTGGCCACCAGTCTTGGACCGACGATCACTTTTTGGCCGAACGGGTCTGCGCATCGAGAAGGCGAAAATCCACGTTCTCAACATCAACAACTTCTTGGAGGCGGTCTTGGGAGGGTTCTTCGACGGGAACCTGCTGCGAGGACGTCGACAAGGGGGTGCGGGTGCGGGCTTGAGGTGAGAGAGGAGGGGGGGTGTGAAGCAGCAGTGGGGGGGCCCAGGATGAGCCTTGCTTGCGTGGTACGGAGAGAGCGTCCGGAGAAAGAGCGAGCGCAGGGCCGTCGCCGAGTGTTTTTTTTTCGGCTTTGCTGAGAAACCCGCGATGCTGTCGGGTTGCCATGAGCTGCTGCTGGTGTTGTTGTCACCGACTGCTGCTGTCGGCGCTGATGCTGATGCGTATGCAGATTTCGAGTATTTGCGGAAGCTATTGGCTTGGCGAGCGAATTCGCAAAGTCGAATGGGACGACGTTAAACGTCGAAGCGTGAGAGAAGAAAGCAATACGGCTAAAAAGAGGTTGAGATGGGATGATTGGAGGGGAGGGACGAGACGAGACGACGGAGGGACGGACGTTTGTCCGCTCGGCCATCGGGCTTCCACCCTCGCTTACTAGCTCACGCACCCACGGACGACGCATATGCAAATGTCATGCATTATGCAACTCGGCGAAGATGCAAGACCCGCCCCCGCTGGATGCATGTCTCAGTTCTTGATGTGGGGCACCTGGTTATTGCATTCAATTAATTGCATGATCAAGCAGTGTGGGTAGTATTGCATTGAGGCGGGGTTATTCGCCCCGGCTTATTTCTTCTTTGCTGCTTCTCCCTCTTCTCTCGCATCATCGCCTACACCTACCTATGGATACACCAACACCAAACACCACCACCACCATCTTCTACTAGTGTAAGATTGTTATTCTACACGCCCCCCTCCCCCCCTGGCTTCCTTACCACCCCAGGCTCGCCCCCATCCATGGGTTTCCGGTCCGGGCTCCACGCCCTCGATCCCCTCCGCTACGTACCGCATCTCTTTCATCCATGATCCATACCGTTGCCTTTTCTCACCTCACCGAACTTGCGAACATCACGGATACCGATCCAAGCTTCTAAGCCACAATCGGCCCCTTGCACCGGGCGGCATACACGTGGTGGGGATGGACGCCAATCACCGGCTGTTTCTCCCAGACGCCTCTGCTGCCCTTTTCGTCTCCTCTCGAGCCCTTTCAGGACGACGAAGAAGAAAAAACGTCCGCTAAGATCTCCCTCGTTCAAGCCGTCCCGGCACCGGCGCAGCGCCACAGGGGAAAAAGTACGGAGTACTGTTATGCAACACGCGGCCTGCCGTCCGGATTCTCAGGTCACCACGGCCTTGCCCAGCCAAGCTTGTCATCACGAGTTCAACCCAGCAGCGTAGTCGTGTCGTGGCATGACATTTTGCCGAACAAGCAAAGATGCTGTCCGAAAGGGAAGATGGAAGACGGAAAACCCTCCATGGCAAAGCGAACTACGGGAATAGCATCACGTCTTGCTCAGCTGGTTTCATCAGCGGCAGCTTTCCTCGAAAAGGCTCGAAATACCGAGAATACAACTGCACAGCGACCGTATTATGTACTAATTAGACGGTGAGCGACGGTCGTAGCGCGGTGGCGAGAGAAGCGACTCCCGTCTTCTCACTGCGAGGCCGCAACATTTGCCGACCAATACCACCGGCCATACCACCGGAGCCATGTTCACGGACGAGGCGCACCACCACCAGAACGACCACTCGTGCGCTTGCTGGGCTAGTCCTCTGCGGCGTGGAAGCGTCTTTGATTGCCCTGAGAATTGGATTCGCTCATTTCCCCAACGTGTGTGCCCTCAAAGTTGGGGTTATTGGTGGGAGTTTCTGCACTCGCCGCCTCTGACGAACCAGCAATTGGGGAGACTAGCAAGGCCTCTTCCTTTTCGCAACGGTGGCATCTGCACAGCAACTGCGAGATGCGTTGCAATTTTTAGAACCATACAGCGACACACAGCGCGCCGAGGACGGGTATTGGAGCCGCAGCCCTGCCAAGTGGGAGCCAAGCTGTCCAACAATGCAGAAAAGACGAGGTGCATCTCACTCTTTGTGTGAGGCCGGGGATGCAATTGGCCCACGCCGGCATCGTACCGCTTCAGTCTCATGACTTGTGCTTCCTCGGCTTTTGGTAATACGAGGAGATCGCATCCATGAGACTAGACAAGTTTACTCGACCATTTCCACTTCGCGCGCTTGTCCGACCCAAGATGACCTCAACATCCCGACTGGCGTCGTCTCCCGTACCTGCGTGAGCGAGTACTTTTTGCTCTAGCGATCGAGGGAGAGAGGGGGGAAAACATGCGACGAAGAGCCCACCAAAGAGGTTGGTGTGCGGGGGAGAAGGATCAAATGCTGACAGCATGAATATCAATGGGGCGCTGGCCTGGTCTGGCCGATGCCTTGTTTCGTGGGCCAAGCAAGGCCTCCAATCCGTCGCCTGAATGACGGGTGAGGTCGAAAGAGAGCTCGCTGATCGGCAAGATGGAGCGGAGCGTTGGATGGGGAGAAACAATTCACTCTCTATCCGTACTTGTATACGCCTTGTCACACTCGGGAAGAGAGTCAGTCAAAACAATGGTCTTAAGCCACTGGGACTGGTTGGCGTGGGTGGCTGCCGCGCCGGTTGTCGGCGCTGTCATCCTTCTCTGGTCCGTTACCAGATCCTCGGAGTCAGAAAGGGACGGCCGCATCCGAAGGACGAACAAGCAGTGACCAGATCAGAGGAACGGAACACGACAAACGCCCGCCCGCCTTGGTTCATCCGCTTGTTCGATCCAGATGTCAGGCGGCTTGTCCCTTTGGCTGACAACAATAGCCGAACGGAACGAACAGCAAACAAGAGATGGACAAGGACAACGATCCCCAGCCCAAGAACCAACAGTTCATGACCTTGATTGATGCCCATGGCAATACCGGTCCTCGTAATAAGGTGAGTCTGGTATGTAGGTACGGAGTAAGTAGTACGGATACCTCTTATTGTCCTCGTCCTGACCCCGACTTGCCCGACCCCTAGAAGATCCCCGGCTTCCCCCGCTAAGCCCAGACCGGTTACGCTCGGATAATTCAATGAGAAGGGCGACAAGGATTATCAGAGCAGAGCCCGGGGGGGGTCCTGTAAACCCGTCCACCCAGCCAACAGCCGGTCACATACATCCCAGCTCCTCTGATCTTCCTCCAGCCCCGTCCTGCCTCCCCTGGGCTTTTCGAAAGCACATCATCAGTCAATCATCAGGCGTGGATCTTGGTGCTGGCTGGCTGGACTGGCTGTGGAGCACTAGCAACCTACCCGCTCAGCTTCTGCAAGCCTGCAAGGCCCCAATTTGTCTTGTCTCACTCAGCCCATCCCATATTGATCGAAAGAAATTTCTTCCTTTTTTGCTTGTTAGCCTGCCAACGCACACGGGTCCATCATGCAGCAGCTCGACTGGCTCCGACAATATCTGCAGATCCTAGCTCTTAGTCGGGCAAGTCGGGGTCGTGATCGGGAGAAACCCAGCACTGGGGCCTACTATGTACGGCACCGACCGGCCCATGGCTTCCTTTTCACTTCGTATAGCCATCTGCTGATGGGTCGGACTGACCTGTCAAGGGCAGCCCCGTTGCCCGCCCCCGAGGCTACGGATCCAACGACGTGGGCACCTCCGCGTGGTGGTGGCTGTCGCGCCGGGCAATGATGGCCTTGGGTCGAGTTCTAGAGGGGCAACGCCTCGTATCGTGGAGGTCGGAACTGCGTCAGCCTGCCCGTCAGAGTGCCGCCCGTCCCGTCTGACTCCATCCTTGGCCCAAGAGACTCGAGACTATATGCACTTGGCCAGCGCCATGGAGCCAGCTGCCAAGTGTCAAGCCGCCTCGGCCAGCATCTTATTGCACTCGCACTCTCTATTGCCCGTTCTGAGCGACTGGACTCAAGCAAGCGTACTTGGCGTGATCCGTGTGGAGATATTGAGCTTCCAGACGTGCGGTTGTCAAGACAATTATTGCTTCCAGGCACATGGTGTAAATACCGCTCCTCGCCGTCCTCAAACAGTTCCGGAACCCCAATCCCCCATCTCGCCCGCATCGTCGATCGGCCGGAATCATACCCTCTTTGCATTTGCAAACCGCCTCAATATCCTCTAGCCATGCATGCCCTGCTGTCTCTCGTCCTCTCAGGGGCCGCCATGGCCGCCACTCTCGACGGTCCGCTGAGGAAGCGCGCCGAGTGCGGCCCCGGAGTTGGGTCCTGCCCTTCGGGGGAGTGTTGCAGTGAGGCCGGATGGTGTGGAACGACGGCAGAATACTGCGGCGGCTCGCAATGCCAGCTCGAATTCAGTGATTCTTGCGATACCTTGTAAGTCGACTGAGACGTCGGTCTTGGCCCTCGCCGGTCTGGATGCCCGTGCTAACACGGCTTCGACAGTTTTCCGCCACCCGGCGCTAGCACGGAGAGCATTTCCCGTCCCCTCGTGGGATCCGTGCCGTACGGTATGTTCATCTGCTTGCTTGATTCCTTGCCTCATGCAACGCGGGACGGGTCAACCTAACATGCACATCCCAATACAGGCTCCATCATCACCACTTGCGCCATCCCGGGGACCTTGGCACTGACCTTTGACGACGGGCCGTACATCTACACCTCGCAGCTTCTCGACATCCTCGAGGCCCAGAATGTCACCGCCACCTTCTTTGTCGCAGGAAACAACAAGGGTAAGAAGCGGATGGACGACCCGTCTACACCATGGCCGGCCATCATGCGCCGGATGCACGCCCTCGGCCATCACATCGCCAGCCACACGTGGACCCACCGCAATCTGAACTTGGCAAACAGCACGATCCAGAGGACAGAGATCATCTACAACGAGATGGCCTTCCGGAACCTCTTCGGATGGATCCCGACGTACATGCGTCCGCCGTATCTGGAGTGCTCCGCCGGGTCTGGCTGCCAGAACCTGCTCCGGACGCTCGGATACCACATCATCAACATCAACGTTGATACCAAGGACTACATGTACGACACGCCCGAGTTGATCCAGACGGCCAAGGACCGCTTCTCCAATGGCGTCTCGACAAACTCCGCTGCCAACAGCTACATTGAGCTGTCTCATGATGTCCACTACCAGACGGTGTTCAACCTGACCCAGTTCATGATTGATACCGCCAAGGCCCGAGGTTATCGTCTAGTGACGGTGGGCGAGTGTCTGAACGACCCCAAGGCCAACTGGTATCGTAGCGCCGGTGGCGCCCTTAGCTCTACGAGCGCGCCCTCCAGCACGAGGTCCACGACGCTAAGCACCAGGATCTCGAGCCCGGCAACCGCTCCCGCTTCTTCGACCTCTCGTGCCGCGTCCTCGTCCACCCGAGTGTCGTCGTCCGCAGGCTCCGTGGCCACAGGCAAGGTGTCACCGGACCAGACATGTGGTGGCACGAACGGATACACATGCCTCAACTCGGCGTTCGGAAACTGCTGCTCGTTCTACGGGTTCTGGTGAGTCGTTTCGGGAAGATGAAGAAGCCTCCTACGCAGCAAGGAACGCGGCTGACCATGCGCCCTTACTCCTTACCACAGCGGCTCTAGCCTGGTGTACTGCGGAACGGGCTGCCAATCGGGCTTCGGATCCTGCTCGCCGCCGTCCCCCGGCGTCAGCGACACGTCCAACGGCCTCTGCGGCAGCCAATTCCAGGCCACATGCAAGAACTACGGCGAGAAGAAGTGCTGCTCCGCCTCTGGTTTCTGGTAAGTTGGTTTGCTTTTTTGAAAATCTTCACCCGCCTCACCTCCACCTCCAACACCTTCACCCTCCGACCCACGGGCATGGTCCATCCGGGGGGGGGGGGGGCAACCGCACAGGCCGTGCCGCGATGTAAAGCATGCACATGTACTGACGAAAAATGCAACAGCGGTAACACGGCGGCACACTGCGGGACTGGCTGCCAGTCGCTTTTCGGCAACTGCAATTGATCGGGCGGTGCCCCTGTAACGCGATAATAGTGCCGCGGCCTGCATCTAACCTTGAGGCCGGCGGGAACATACTCGCACGGCATGGTCGATCCCCGGGGGGTGGTTGCGGCCGGGGAGGGGCGGTCCAATCCTCCTCGTCCATTTCCCCGGACGGTCTCGGTCTCGGTGATCCTGATCCATGCGCAAACGGCTCGCTCCGCAATATATCGCGCAGGAGTTTGACAACGAACATGAGGGGCAAGGCCGATGTCGAAAAAACTTTGATTTTTTGCGTCTTTGCTGCGTTTTGGTTTCTTTTTTTCGGCCAGACGGGCTCAGGAACCGAGTTCCAAGAAAGGCCAAGGCGATGCCGAAGCAGATGCGCTGCGACGTCGCCAAACTCTGGCGTGTCCTTTCACACGAAATCTGTACGGCCGAAATGGAAATGCTTGGGGTGATTGTTGGATGCGACTCGACGTGCGTCGCGGCAAAAATCTTGGGAGACTAGATTTTTTTTCTTCTTAATGATAACACCTAATCGAACAGACCGGTTATGTCTCATCTCAACCTTTTTCTTCCACATGTCTCTTGACCATGCGGACATGCAATCTCAACGGCTGACCGGGCCTCGTGATGGAGGCTTGATTCTGTCTCTGCCTGCCCACCGTGTCTCTGTTCCTCCGCCCCTTGCCGCATATTCCTAGTCCATGCCCGTTCGAAATGTCTTGGGTCGCAGGATTGCTGGCTGCAACGACGGCTCACTTCTTCCTCCCCATGACCACCTTCCACATGCGAGGGTGAAGGTCCGAGTGGTTGGTTGTCTTGCGTGTCGCAGTAGCAGTAGCATTCGGCGAAACGCAATTCTCGTGGGGGCTTTGGTGATGGCGGAGATGGCGGCGACACTGTGACACCACCATACACGCGCACGAGGACCTACCTACCCCTTTCTTGGACCGGAGTGCGTGCCGTGGTCAGGTAAGCAGGCAAATTCGTGGATCTTTTTCTCTTTAATTTTCTACGAACAACATGTTGCTCCATTCCACCCCCTTCCGAAATTTTGGCCTCCGCTGCGTTACGACGGACGCATGACGAGCCCTCTCTGCCCAGCCTCTAGCGATCGTCGATGGTTTTGGGACTGGGGGCGGCCATCGTCTCCGTCTCTTGCCAAGGCACGGGAGAGAGGAACGTGTGTGTCCAGGACTTTTTTTTTTTTGTCCAAGACATTACCCGAGGGGCTTACGTGGGGTCATTCACGATGGAAGAGGCGGAGGAGATGTGAATGGATGAATTTTGGTAGGAGGTGAGTGCATGGATGGGAGGGATGTTTGATGCGGTCAGCAACGAAGCGAACGCCAAAAGCTTCGCACACGTTCATCCAAATACTTCACGTCCATGGACGTCCAAGGCTGCGAAGTTGTTTCCCAAACGGGGAAACACTCTGAAGCGAGAACGAAATACCGTGCGTTTTTACTTGCTTGCTTGCGTATGTGTGAGTGCGTGCGTAATGACAGCACAGGCTGCACGTTCCTACAGAAGCTCGAAATCGGGTCTAATGGCAGAAGGTGACCGGAAGCCGGAGCTTCAACTCAGTCGAGTCATTGAGCTCACCGGTGGCATGTGGTGGTGAGTCGCCAGTCGTCTTACGCGTTTACCTCCTTCCGAGCACCCGGGAGAGAAACACCGACCGTTCCATTGAGCAGTTCAGCAGTCCGCCAGCCCGTGCTCTCTATCCCTCTGTCTTTTGCACTACACCACGTTACTTGCCTACTTCAGTTGTGCCCAGTCTGCCGGGTCAAGTTCGTTCAGCTGAGAGAGGGACCTACCTACACTACGTAGTTAGTGTAGTGTACGTAAATGCCGTCGCGAGCTTCACTAGACGGGGCGACTACTAATTTTATTTTTGGGGGTCTTTTACCACTAGGTGCTAATAGTGGTAGCGCGGTAAAACATGGGGTGTGGTCGAGCGATCTGTCATTCGATCTTTTTGGACGGTCCGGGATTTTTGATGATGCGCACGGCGGCACGCAATGGAACCCGGACGCAAACAAGTCCCGTCGGCTGAATGAGAGACATGTGCCGTACCGTAGCATTTCGTGGGGAGATTTTCGATAGTGCGGCGGCAAAACCAGCGCAGCGTCGGCAGCATAACCATCATCACCACAAAGTTGCCCATAATCAGGCAGTGATCAGGCAAAAGGGGGAAATAACACGGGGGGCCTATGGGGGGGCCAGCTCAGCTACAGGCAACACTGTGAAGGTGTAGTGTGCATACACGAAAGCCACCTATTCTTGTGGCATTGTGTGCCCCTGGACATAAGGCACCTTTCAGCGCTTTTCCTCTTTCCTTTCCTTTTGAGCACCACCATTTTTGCAGTTTTCTCGCCTTACGAGGGAGCAGCCAATCCCCACGGCCCCCTCTCGGTCGGCTAGGCCCATCTCCTCCCGGTCCCCGAGGCGCCAAGAGTGCGTAACCTTGGAAAACAAGGCCCCGGCTACTGCAGGAACTGGGATGCCGCGTGCTTAGCGCCGCGCCAACCACTGACCGGGACCCCAGGGTGGGGCCGCTTCCGCCGCCTCCGCTGGAACCCCACCCGACCCACATCGGGGGCAGTCCAGCGTAGAGGGGCCGCGTACCTACGTACTATCGGGGTAAAAACGGATATATGCACAGTCAAAAAGATGCAATCATCGGGGAGAACGGTTAAGTGCCAAGGCATTAACGCGAATGCGGGGGCGTGTGCATCTCATTCTCATCTGTTCCCCTGTCATTTCTCCTCCCCTCCTTCGTCGCCGCCACCCTCTCACACACCACACCCACCGTCTTCACCCCCGTCGTTTCTCTCAATTATCCTATCAGGCTTCATCTTCGTTCGCACTCCTACTCGCACTCCCTCGTCATCGCAAAGATGATGCAAGCCTCTTCCGCATCTCGTTCCCGCCCCGCTTATCAATTCCCACCCTCACATTCTCGCATTCACAGTCGGTACTCGTCCCATCGCATGGCATCGCATCGCATTCTCCGCCTCGTCCATCATCCAGTCACACAGACTCTCACTCGACTCCCCTCTAGGCTGAACAGTCCTAGTCCTCCCTCTCACCACACCCCCCCGGCGGTGGTGTGATGGTGCATCGACGCCACGCATACCTTTTCTTTTCGCGCGGCTGGCCCCAACTCAGCGCAACGCAACGCAACGAAGCTCAGCCCAGCGTACCACCGCACCTACCTCTGATACTTCTTGGCTTACCGGTAGACGTCCAACTGCCTGGGTATCCGTACAGAAGCTTCCATTTTGGAAGCAACGCCTACCCTTGCTTGCCTGGCTTGCCTGGACGTCCTGCCTCCTACTATTACCCAGGGGCTCCTAATGAACCGCAGAAGAAACTGTCCAACAGCCGTCATTTCCCAAATGAGTCCCGGTAGTGGACGGATAGGGACATGGTGAAAAGAAGGGTCCTCTTGGCGGGGGTTCACCTCTTTTCAGCGTCCATCTAATCTACGACACTGAGATTTGACTCTTTTGTTTTTCTCTTGGTCCAGACCTGACAGACAGACGTTAACGAGCCTGATATTGCAGATGGACAGTCAGCGTCCCAGCCTTCAGGCGTCCATCATCCCATCCCGTCTCATCCAGTCGTCCGAAGTCCAAGTAACTTGCAGGCCTCCTCGCGCAGAATGAACCACGGGCGCAGCACTGGCAGCATTGGCAGCATTGGTTCGATCCCACAGACGTTAGGTCGCGCCGCTATTCATGCGGACGCCCCTCCTCGCTGCCTGCCTGCCTCTCTCACGCACGACTTCGTTGGCCCCCGGAAGAGTTCGGTCAGCGTCCGCCTACATAGTACATACTGAGGCACATCGACTAAGAAGCAGGCCATACATATCCGTAGTAGACGCACAAACAGTGTGTGCCTGAATGGCGTCGGCGGCGGCGAAAAAGACGACTCCACGACGTTGCCCCCTGTCTGCCCTTCCACCCCTCTCACCGGCCGGGAGCCCAGAATTCAAGCTTACTTGCGTGTGGAGCCTGGAGGTCGTCGTCCACCTGCATGGACAGGCACTGTACCACCTCACCTCACCAGTGAGCTGTGAGAGAGGAGCTACAATGAGGCTAGTGTAGCTACCTGGCTGTGCCCACTCTTGCAGCCCGCGAATCCATAAACACGGGCTTGGCGCGCCGGGGTTGATCTGATCTGATTTGACTCTCAGTCTCTCACTCGACTCGATTCACAGCTCACTCACTCACTGCTGCAGTAACCATGAGATGTCATTATCGCCCCTTCGAATTCGACTCGAGCTAGGCCACCCATCCCCCCGTTCCTTCGCCTCCCGCCCCATTGACAGACAGGCAGACAGCGGAGCAGGTGTAGGTTGGGTTCTTCTTCTTGGTAAGAGGTTGGTTGACCTTTTTTTTTATTGCATGGATGTGTGTCTCGATGCAGACGAGAACCGGCACAAACTCACCAACCACCCCCGGTAGGGATTCACCCAACCACAGCCGGCCAACGCTTCACATCCATCTGCGGCTCTTTTGTTTCCCTCGGTTCCATTCGCCTCGTCTCCATCACTCATTCCCCGCCCTCCGACTCTTTCCCAAGCGAAGATCAACCGCGAACACGGGGGCCAAGAGGCGGCGGCTTCGTGGTAGCATGAGAGTGTCGTTGTGGCCCCCTTCGGCCCCTCCAATCCCCCTCGTCTCCTCTCGCCCAACCCGACGACCCACGCCCAAAATATCTCTCGTAGCTGCACGCTGCTGCACTTCAACCTTGAGCAGCGGTGTCCTGAAGTTGAAACTGACGTGTATACGCAGCCAGGGGGGGTCGGCCGAGCTTAGTCGCGCTAAACCCCCGACGGGTCGGATCATCACCAGTCGACCACCCACCCCGGCCCAAAACGAAGGCCGTTCCCCTTGTCTTGCTTAGCGAGCGGCTCCCGCCTTGGGGCTGTCGCACCGGCCGTGCTCTTTGCTGCGCCAACCTAACGCCGGGCGCCTGTCGTGTGTTGTGTTGTTCTTGTTCTGGTTTGCGTGGTGTGTGTGCTCCCGGTCCCAACTCCGTAAGTAACGTACCTGGTGCGTGCGTCTTTGCTTGTGTATTGTTTCTTTTTTGCTCCGAGGTTTTATTTGGTTCTCTTCCGTTTCCACACGCCATGCCCGATGTCGTCGGTGTTGTTGGACGACGCCACAAGTCCCCCTCGGATGAAGCCGATCCCCTTTCTGGATGTTCTCGTGGGCGGTTTTGGTACTGCCCAGTGCCCAATATTACCCACACAAACGCCGATTGACGGCCTGTCCAGCGCCCAGATCCTAGTTCGCCTGATGGCGATCATGGCGCCTCCTCGGATTTGAGCAGCAAACTTGCCGGATGGCATCAGCGGCAAGGGAGGACAGCGATGGGAATCAGAGGTGATAGACGGCCGTACACTCGCAAACTGAGAATCTCCCAATCTCCTATACGGGTATACGACCTTCACTTGAAGCCAAGAAACCGGCGCGGGACGCCGAGGGGGGCGTGCGGTCCGACGTCCATCAGGACCGCCGCTGTCGGTTCATCCAACCATCCACCTGCAGCAGCCGCCGCCGTGCTGCTCCTTGTGAGGCCCTTCTCTTACCTCGTTTCCATCTTTTCCCAGCATGGATATGGCATGGCTGTGGCATGGCTGTCTCATCTCCACCTACCCAACCACGCATCTGGCGGGAAACGTCGTGGATGGCCTGCTTTTCCCTCCCATGCCTGCCCTGTCCTGTCCTGCCCGTCGTGCCCCCTTGCAACCTCTCGATGGCGTTTGATGTACCCCATGTGGCCGGTTCGAGTGGCCAGTGATCGAGCTTGCACCTCTCAATTCCGTCTTTTTTCTTGCTTGCCTCGCTCAGC
The DNA here is from genome assembly GCA_014235945.1 of Colletotrichum plurivorum. Taxonomy (NCBI): domain Eukaryota; kingdom Fungi; phylum Ascomycota; class Sordariomycetes; order Glomerellales; family Glomerellaceae; genus Colletotrichum; species Colletotrichum plurivorum. The sequence goes on from WIGO01000060.1 coordinate 138,636, forward strand.
TGACGCCAGATTCGGCATCGCTGTCACCATGCGGAAATCGTTTCTTGCTTTCCCGGCCGGCCCAGAACTGCAACTCAGGCAATAGTCCGTATTCAGAGACATGACAATCATCACACGCCGTCGTCCTGTGGCAAGCAAGAGGGAATAATCAAAGCAGAGCAAGGCCGGTGTCAGTGTCTAAGAGCCAAGACTAGTCCATCCGGAGAGCAGAGACTGAGAGGAGGACCCTGGCGGCCCATGCCCACCCCCGGCCGAGCTGGCTGCCACACACGCATACACACACCAGACGCACACTCTTTTCTTTCCTTCTACCTGAGGCCCGAGAAGAGCTTTGATTCCGAACCCAGGTAGCTGGTCGGGTCAACCGCCTCGCGAGACTAGCCCGAGTCGAGACATGAGTCCAGTCCTGGTCGTGCCGTGCTGATGTTACCCTCTTTTTTTATTTTTTATTTCATACCCCATGGCCATGGCCGGGGTCCTCTTTTTCCTTTCTACCGCATCCCATCCGCAGGAATAAAGATTCGTCCTCCACTTCTCACTTTTCACTCTCTTCCTCTCGTTTTGGCAGGAGAACTTGACTTGTTGCCTCCGGCAGTAACCACACTCGTTTCGTTGTTGGTTCCAGCTCAAGGATCTTGATTAGATCCTTGACCTCCCCCGTCCCCGTCACATCCCCTCGTCTGTCGTCTCTCGCTCTAGTTGCGGCGTGCTTGATAGTCCTTCTCTCTCGTCATCTTCGAGACCGTCCTTGGGATCCCGTCGTCTCTTCACCTCCCTCCGTATACTCGAGCCATCATCAATATGTCTCCCACTCCTCCCCCCATCCCACCACCGCCCATGGCGCAGGCGAGCCGCCCTCCTCTGGCGCCCATCTCGGGCTTCTCGACACCGGCTCGCAGCCAACGTAGTCTGTCCATCCCGCGGCCGTTCAACCCCTCACGGATCCAGTCGCAAGGCTCGGTAAGTCGATCTGCCCCTGACGCTCGCAAGTCTCCTCATGCTGACCTGCTTAGTCCGTTGTCGGATTCACCACCGAAGACTTGCCGTTCGGCCAACGCACCCCCGGTTCTTTCGGGCACCGCTCGTGGCAGTCTCGCGGCGGCGAGTCGGCGGCGTCGTTCGTGTCGTCCGTCCACCAAGAGGAGGCCAAGCTCAGATGGGACTCGGACGAGGAGCTCAAGACGGTGTCCAAGTCCCTGCTCAAGTTCCAGAAGTGGTGCTTGCTCGTCGGCCTGCTCTGCATCAATGCCGCCCTCATCTACATCTCGTTCACGTACCACGTCGCCCACTACTTCTTCATCGTCCTGCTCAGCTCCAACACGGTCCTACAGTTCATCATGATCGTCTTCATCCTCGGCCACTTCCTCTACAAGAACATCTTCTTCTGCTTCCGCCGCAAGGAGCAGGTGCCCGAGACCCCGGAGCGCATGGTCATGCTGCTGCCATGCTACAACGAGACGTTCGAGGAGCTCACGCGCTCCCTCGACTCCCTGGTGGCCCAGAAGAACATCGACGACCACCCACGCATGATCTTCATCGTCGTGGACGGCAACGTCAAGGGCCCCGGCATGGCCAAGACGACCCAGGAGTACCTCCTCCAGGACATTCTCGAGCCCGGCCCGACGCGCTTCTTCGAGAACGGCTACCGCGCCCGCGACGGTCTCTTCATGCCGACCAAGATCCAGACGGGCTACTACAAGGGCATTCCGTACCTCTTCGTCGGCAAGCGCTACAACCAGGGCAAGCGCGACAGTCTCTGCTTCGCGCGCTCGTTCCTCTACCACTTCCACAAGCGCTCCGCCAACGTCATGACCATGTTCAGCAACGACCTCTTCGAGCACGTCGGCAACGCTTTCGTCTCGCAAGGGCTCGAAAACATGGAGTATCTCGTTGGCATGGACGCCGACACAGTCTTTGACGAGTACTGCATTTGGGAGATGCTCCGCGAGATCCGCAAGAACCCCAAGCTGGTCGGCGTGTGCGGCCACGTCTGCGTCGACTACGACGGCAAGAACTGGGGTCTCTGGTCTCTCTACCAGTCCGTCGAGTACTCCCAGACCCAAGGTCTCCGCCGCATGTTCCAGTCCCGCATCACCGGCAAGGTCAACTGCCTCCCGGGCTGCTGCCAGCTCATCAAGATCGACGAGGCCACCTTCGGCGACGAGGTGCTCCGCCAGCGCTTCGGCTACTGCCCCAAGCCCAACGACCTCATGACGCAGCACATCATGGGCAACTACTCGGAGGACTCGATCCACGCCAGCATCATCTTCTCGCTCTTCCCCAAGCGGCAGACGGCCCAGGCCCTGCGCGCCAAGGCCTTCACAATCGTGCCCCAGAACTGGACCGTCTTCCTGTCGCAGCGCAAGCGCTGGGCCCTGGGCTCCATCTCCAACGAGTTCGTCATGATCTTCCGCCCGGGCATCATCCCCATCGAGCGCCTCCAGTCCATCGTCGCCGTCATGACCTGGTTCATCACCCCGTTCATCATGGCCGCTGTCATCGCGCTCCTCATCATCCTCGCTCGCCGCGGCCACGAGCTCGTCCGCGACCCGGTTTTCATGTCCCTCTTTGGTCTCCTCCTGGTCCGATACGTAAGTCTTCGTCGCTCAGTCGTTCTCCCAATCGTCGTTTGCTAACTCGGATCGCCGCAGGTCTACTCGTTCTGCATCGGTTTCTGGCTGCCGAGGAACATGCTCGAGCGCTTCCAGTACTTCGTCGGGTACTTCTTCCACCTCGTCACGTCGCCCTTCCTCAACATGATCATCCTCGCCTACTCCCTCGTCTACTCGGACGACTTCAAGTGGGGCAAGACCCGCGAGGTCATCAAGGGAGATGACGAAAAGACGGACGCCGACGGCGGCCGCGGCACGCACTAAATGAAGAACGAACATCAACAGAAGCGAACAAAAGACGAGTCGCCCTGGCTGAAAAGGCGAGGCGAGGCGAGACATTTACGTCAAACGCCAGTTGGTCTTCAGCTGCTGCGCCGCCGCCGCGCGGGGGGTCTCGGGTACGCAGCCCGACCGGGGTTGCCGTCCACCTCAACCCGCCGAGAACTGGCCGTTCACTCAACCTTCTCACATCACATTTCCATTTCTCTCTCTTTTTACTTGTCGAAATCATTCACGTGGCGTTTTTTTGCGACTTTTTTAGGGCTGAAAATTATGGAGGAATGGCACTGTTAGACCTGACGAGATGGAGGGTGAGAGAGACATGGATTCATGATTGGAGGACACGGCAAGAAAAGTTGATATTGGACCATCGCTTTTTTGACAGTACCAGCGCATCATCCTGGGAGTATCAGTACACGAGCTGCCCGAAGAGGAAGAGGAAGAGCAGAGGATTGGACAAAAAAACAGCACACACACCAACACACATGCACACAGCCACGCCACACCGACATCAACCATCATCATCAACAGCAGCATCACTTAGCCATTTGGACATTTCGTACATGACCGCAAGAACCACCGACCTTGTACAGATGGACGGAACGAACGGACGGTGGTGAGGGCTGCGCTACCTACACGGCAGGGCCTGATCTCTTGTTCGATTGTCGCAGCTTCTCTTCTCCGCGACTCTCTTCTATCAGAGTCGCAGAACATCACTTCTTTTCCTTTATTTCTAATGTAATGTTTAGGTCTGGTGGGTGGGGCTCCGTTATGACTTCATGAGGCATAGATACCTTTCACACAAGTTATCCTCGGTACAAAAATCAAAGCTCATAAACACCACTTGAAGTCTCTGTCTGATATCTTTTGCTTGAAATAATTCCCGATGCTAGTCTTGTCGCCTGAGATCGACAGTCTTCCACATTTGATTTTGGACACGTTGGGCTTACACATAATCGCACCGGGACGGCAGAGGCGCGACGTGTGGTGGCTGCCACGCCTCCCTCTCCCATTCGGCCTTCGAGCCACGATCCACCAGGAACGGCAAAAGTGGCGTCGAAGATTCCAGCTGAGGGGCGGTCGAAGCTACGTCTCACTTGACCCAATAGTCGCACCCTCCCGCAACGACCGTCCGTGTTTGTTTTTCACCCGAGAGGGAATGTCTTCTTCTGACGATGGGGAGGCCACATCAAACCCGTCCGTTTGGTATGAGCTAGTCTGGCGTCCGAGCTAAAGACGGACGATTCCCTCCGTTGCTGTTTACACCCATCACGAGCCGCCCTCGGCTGTCGTCCCGAGTCGCGAAGCCCGCGCGGCGTGCCGTGATGTGGGAGAGAGAAGCTCACAGATCGCGCCAAGCCGTCCGTCCTGTCGAAGCGAGGCCCAAGGCGCCGTCAAACTGTCCGGTTCGCTTGGCCTAGCTCCCGTCCGCCGGCGGACCCGTGTTAGTGGTGGTTAGCATACCCAGAGGGGCGGTGCCATGATCCGATGAGAAGAGAACAACAAACACGACGACTGTCAAAACGCTTCATTTCCACATCACGCTTGGCAGGTCCGCCGGCGCTAGAAGTCAGGTACCCGAGGGGGGGGGTGTTCGTCCGTGGCCCGTCCGACAGTGCCCGGGTCCCGGTGAGTTGGGACGAACCGGACGGTGACGCCGGGCCCGGAGCACGCTCTACTGTACCCGAGCGCTGCAGTGACTCACGTCCGCTATTTCAGACGTGCTTTAGCACTAAACACCGCTGACCTTGGCACCTAAACATCAAACGGTCCTCCTGAGCTTAACTTCTCAGAGACAAGACACGGCGGTGGGACACGGCACGCTGAGTCAGCGCCGGTGAGTCGCGGGGAGCAAGATCTGAGTCGAACGGGCGTGGTGTCTTAGATAATCGCATGTTCAAACACATGGAAATGGAAGTTCACCATCACGATCTCACCGAGTGGAACCGGCTGCAGCAAAGAGACGGAGCAAGATCCACCCCGGAGAAGGTCTTCCAGGGGAGGAGGACCCCATCGCTCCCGCCCGAAGTGTCGATCCCTTTTCCGGTATCCATCTCGTCCCCAGGCAGAGACATCCACAGGGAAAGACAACAACCCCCGGTCAAAGGCGGAGGATGAAGCGGAGCACCACGCCTCCAGGCCTCGCCCGGCCGGAGACGGTGGCCGTCTATTCTATGGAGTAGGTACGTAAACACCACGTAGGTAGGGAGGATGGCTTCAGGCTAGCCCTTCGTCCTCGGTCGATTTCTCGCAACAAGTCTCCAGATAACTTCATATTCTTCTGCAGCTTTTTAATTTGGCTCTCGTAATGCGTGAAAGTTGGAGGAGGAGCCTGGTGCATCGACGTTGCAGGGTCGTCGTCTAATCCATCTCATTCTTTGCTTTTTTCACCACGGACTCGTTATTAGCCCCCCCTTTATCCGATCGTACTCGAGCCACACGAACTGCTCGATGGCCGCCGGTTCAGTGTCTCACCGGAATAACATGTCTCGAAAATCCAAAGTCCGGTGTCACAGAACGCGCGATTTTTAGACGGAGCTGGTTCAACAGCGAGAAGCTTAGCCTAGCATGTCAGAACTTGGAAGAACTGGACGCCCAAACCCCTTCATCGTGAACGTCATGTCATTTCAGCTTTCTTGGCATCAGCCCTCGAGCCCGAACGAGAACTGCCGGGCGGTGGAGCGAGGCGCGGGAGAAAATGACGGCAGAAAGAGCGAGAGAAAAAAAAACTTTTTTTTTTCTCTTACCCATTCATCCTAATGCACGATCCTGGCACCCTTTTGCCCCGGTCCTATAGTCTGGGAAGCTGTGCGAGTACGACCCGTATGCGGTGAGCTGCGACCTTGCGCGAGCTGTGCCGTGACGCAGCAGCATAAGCCGTGCGTTGGCCTTGGGGTGAGGATGCGATGCACTGTAGGTAAGCAGCAGGTACACTATAGTGGAAACTGTGCCCAAGGTTAGGTGCCTGTCAGCCGGGAAAACACCCCTGTGCCACTAACTAACCTCACTGAGTTGCTTACCCCGAGCTCGATGGGCGGGTACCGAGCCCGGAGTTATGGTCCAGGCCCGGGTATTATTGTGCGTGAACCTGGACATGGACGTGGCTTCTGTAAAAGGCAGCTCGCCGTCGGCGGTGCAATGGTAAGCGCGTTTCGTGATCCGAACGAAACCTGATGGAACTTGTTTGCCTTTCTGCGTCGTTACGATGGCCGATGGCAACGTGGGATGGCTGGTCTTCATGTCTCTCACAAAGAGAAAGAGAGTGAAGAACCCTAGCTTCCATAGTAGCTCTACCCTCCAACAACAGCCTCCCTTGCAATGAGACCCGGTTGGCCAGTGTCTCAGGTCTGGGCAAACCCGTGTCTGCAAGAAACTGGGGCCATCGCGCGAACCTCTGCAGCACAAGCGGCGGCCGACGTTGCTGTCAATCGAGCATCGGGGTCTTTTTGGCCCTTCGCGAAGCTAAACCCGGAGGGCAATGACGAGTGGAAAACAGGGCGTGAGCTCGCACACAACTCTGAGAATCCCTTACCGATGCGACGGCGAGCGTCGTATTAGGGGCCCCAAGGTGTTCGCCGTGGAGAGTTTGCCCAGGAGCCGCGCGCCAGCACAGATGATGATGGTCACGGTGTCTGCCGACCCCGGTCGTCATCTTTCGGTAGAGAGAGGGGCCCCCTTGGAAGAGCTCTGGAGCGGAATGGGAGCGCAAAGATGCAATCCGATGCGCCGTGAATGCCAATTCCCAGCGGCAATGGCCCTGGACGAGCGCTGCCAAGCCAATAATTCGGCAGCCCAGGGGCGGAACGAGGACGTGGCAGACGCGGAGCGAGTAGCTTGACCTTCGGTAGAGCATTTCAGCACCAGGCCAGGTAATACCGCCAGGTACGGTAAGGTTCCTAAGATGATGATGGGTCAAGGGGGTGTGTGAGAGCTCACAACATTGCTGAGGTCTTAGGCCATTATCGAGGGAATATCATACTATCAGATTATTCGCACTGGAACCCGATTCAGGCATACAAAATATGCTTCTTCTCGTAGTCGAATAGCGCCTCGCTCGGACCGGACCCGCAATTCTTTGGCCCTGCTGCCCCGCCACCCCGCCTGCTCTTCCGTCTACGGCTCCCTGCACACGCTGTATGTAGTTTGCTGCACAGCACTCACTCATCATCCACTTCTCACCTCTCAGTCTCACTCTCAACCTCGCATCTCGCTCGGTCTTCACCTCTCTCTCACGTACGCCTCTTGCCTCACTAAACCAACTGCAGCAACGTGAATGCATCTCATAATCCACTTTCAATCCTGGTCATCTCACCTACATGAGGCAGAAAAAAAAGCTGGAGATGGCGGGGCTGGCCCCGGCTCCGTCCCTCACCGCGGCGGGCGAGTCCACGCCGCCGTGGCACCTCTCCCGTCATCACATCATACCACTGCACCGCACCGTCCACGACATCGTCGCTCGGCCGACCTGCAAGGCACGGCAGTTTGTTGCACGAGAACGCTCCTCCATCCGTGCCTCTCGTTTTCTCTAGTTGCTCGTCTTTGCTTTTCACACCCGCTCACTCGGTCTTCAGTACCCCACACGAGCGCAGCTGATCTGATCTGGATCCGTCCATCCATCCGGCCTACAACCTGACCGCCCGTTCGTTCCCGTGCTCATTGAATGGACAATGGGGCACTGTCGTACACCACTTCCTTCTGTCAGGCACGCAATAGCACCATGTACGATTTCGATATTGTCAGCGCCGTATGCTCGTCCTCGCACCTCACAGGCCGGCTGAGCATCCAGGCACCGGAGAGCCAAGACTGGTGGCCGTCAGCTACTCACTCGCGAGACGGCCAAGAGCTGCTCCATATGGTGCCAGAACCAGAGCTCAAGACGCCCAGTGGCGTCTTGAAGGTCCTGCCAAGTGTCAAGCACGCCTACCTTACTTTACCTACCTACGGACCAGTCCGCCCTAGTGTAGGAGTTGGAGGTTCTGTTGTTGTTCGGGACCTCGCCCGAGATGTCCTTCCGCACTGCTTATACGCTAGAACCTCCGCCATGTTTCCTTTGCCCGTTACAAACTACTACCAGTCCCGTTGCTTTTCTTCCGTTCCCTCGTATTATATCAACAGGACGGAATACCGCCCCTACGACAAGGCAAGGTGACTAAAATAGCCCACATACCGGTAGAGGTCCCGGCCAACGGCAGCCACCACTGCCCTGAAGGCGACCCTTGTCACTTCGAGGGGAAATATCGCAGTACAACCATCGTCCACCGCGACGTGACTGACTGCATGTACCGTGTCTGCCCGTCTGTCTCTGTCCCTCTCTGTGTGGATCGATCCTGCGCCCTTTCCCCTACCCTCCCACCCGGAGGGGCTCTCCTCTAGCCTGCACCTCTGGCCAGCATGTATGCGGCCGATCTCTCAAGCCCAGCTGGAGCGTCGTATTTTCAGCCCAGAGCTTGCCTGCCGGCCTGGTCTGGTCTGGTAACCCAAGGCTACTACTTTCTTACCTGATCAGATATTCGACAGCCTTTCCGTTATATAACACACTTTCCGGCCCTGTGCCGTCTTGCCCACTCTACCATTCTCCCGGTCCACCGTGTAAGTAGTCGCCAGAAGCAGTTCGGTTTCCTCGATCAGCTTCTTGTGTATATTCCTTATCTGGCTTGGCCGTATTCTTCGTTGAATCCTGCCCCTCGCCAGAGTCCATTCGTTAAGCGTCTGCTGCTTCGCCTACGGGTCACCCATTCGCTACCAACAACAACAGCACTCGCGTGTGTTTACTTTGGCCCCATCCCCCCTCCCTGCATATACTCTTATCGCCATGCATTTCACCACCACCGCCCTCGCTTTTGCGGCCAGCTTCGGCTTGGCTGCTGCCCACGGCGGCGACAGCCTGCCCCTGCCCAACATCATGGCAGGACGACAGGCTCTGCAGGACTTCACTGCGGCCCGTCGCCAGGTCCAGCGTCGCGCGGCTTATGTTGAGCCGGTCCACGAGGCCTCGGAGCTGGAGAAGCGCCAGTCCGTCGGCCGCTGCGGTCCCAACTTCAACAACCAAGTCTGCGATGCGGGCTACTGCTGCTCCAGCGCAGGGTAAGTCGCCATGTTTTCTTCTCTCACTCCAATGAGACTTGACTTGGATGCTAAATCCCCCGACAGATGGTGCGGTCAGGGATACCTGTACTGCTCGGCCCCGTCGTGCATGATTGAGTTCGGCCCGGCATGCGATGCCAACATCCGCCCCGACGGACCGGATACGGCCAACATCGCCCGCCCCAAGATCGGCTCCGTGCCTTACGGCACCCCCATCTATCACTGCGAGCGTTACGGCGACATCGCTCTGACATTCGACGATGGCCCGTACATCTACACCGAGGACCTCCTCAACAAGCTCAAGGTACGTCTGAGCCACGTGATGTTGCAAGATTCAAGCTCACCCTTTCACAGGCGTACAACGCCAAGGCTACCTTCTACATTACCGGCAACAACCTGGGCAAGGGCAAGATCAACGACCCGACCACCAACTGGCCCGCTCTCATCAAGGTGCGTTCATCTCCGTCCTTCCCATCAACCGACTGTTGACTAACCTCACACAGCGCATGGTTGCCGAAGGCCACCAGATTGCTAGCCACACTTGGTCTCACCAGAGACTCACCACCGTGAGCGCGGAGAAGTTCCGCAACCAGATGATCTACAACGAGATCGCCTTCGCCGACCTGCTGGGTTACTTCCCCACCTACATGAGGTACGTTGTCGTCGCAATTCTCTCCAGAACGAAGCTGACCGCTCCAGACCCCCTTACTCGGCCTGCGATGCCACCTGCGAGGGCTTCCTCAACGACCTGGGCTACCACATCACCTATTTCAACCTCGACACCGAGGGCTACCTCCACGACAGCGCGAACCTCATCCAGACCTCCAAGGACATCTGGGACACCAAGGTCGAGGGCAAGAACCCGGCCAACAACAAGTGGCTCCAGATCGAGCACGACCCCGTCTACCAGACCGTATACAACCTGACCGACCACATGCTCGAGTCCCTCTTCCGCAACGGCTTCAAGTCCGTCACCGTCGGAGACTGCCTCAACGACCCTAAGGAGAACTGGTACCGCTCCGTCGGCAACGCCCCCCAGCTCCCCAGCAGCAGCACCCGCACCTCCACCCGCGCCTCGTCCACGGCGTCGAGCACCTCCCGCGCCGCCACCCCGACGACCTCCGTCACGCCCTCCAAGGACGGCCGCTGCGGCCCCAACTTCGGCTTCACCACCTGCGCCAACGAGCCCGGCGCCACCTGCTGCTCCTCCGCCGGCTGGTGCGGCAACACCGCCGACCACTGCGGCGCCTCGTGCCAGCCCCTCTACGGCAACTGCGCCGTCTCCACCCCGCGTTTGTCGACCAGCAGTGTTCGCTCGAGCTCTTCGTCTCGTCCGGCATCGTCCTCCACGCGCGTGAGCTCCTCTACCAAGGCCAGCTCGGCCACCACGCCCTCGGGAACTCCTCCCCCAAGCACCAACGGCCGCTGCGGCGCCACCCAGGGCGGCACCACCTGCATCAAGGAGCCCGGCGCCACATGCTGCAGCCAGTATGGCTGGTGCGGCAGCAGCGCCGACCACTGCGGTACCGGCTGCCAGGCGCCCTTCGGCACCTGCGGCACGTCCAACAAGAATGGCAAGAGGACGAAATAAGTGTTCATCGTAACTCTTGATCCTGTCTATGAATTCTTCTTCGTATATCCCCTCATTCGGTTGAGGTCGGATCTTATTTGTTAGTGTGTAATGTGTTATGGCGACTCATGTCCCACGAGGTTTCTGATTACTCCGGAGTTCAGGGTATGGAAGTCATGACTGAAAAAAGGGCATAATTGGCAGGGTTGATGAATAAAAAAGGCATTGGACGCATTGATCGGTTGATCCTTAATACCGTTGCTCGTCTCTATTTGTTTGCGAATGCTCCTTGGTGGTGTCGTTTCTCTGAAGTGACTTGCATCATCCTCTGAACATCGTCGCAGCCCGGAAACCACAGCCGGCCGGCCGGGTCCGAAGTGGGGCACCACCGGCCGACGCCCGCCGAGTCTCCGGTAGACGGGACCCTTCCCTCACGAACCGGTGAAGCTCTACAACCTTCTTTGTGGCTCTGAATGTGAGCCCAAAGTACAAATAACCATGAAACGGATCGTATTACTGATCAAATGTACCAGCGACGATCCCAATATTTCTCCTCCGTCCTTGCCAGAAGCTTCCACGTCTGTTGCTACGGAGGGCAGGGTCCCAGTCCGTTCGGAATCTTCGGATACTTCCATAGAGCCTATCAAGTCCCCTGGAACATTATGGATAGGGCACTGGTTCTATCATCTTGGCCATTCGGCGAGTCAGCGAGAAGGCATGGACGGGGAGGTCGGCTCCTTGAAGCCAAGCCGGCGCCGTAAGGCTAGGAGCTCGCCACGAACTCTAGGGACTGGCATACTACTTAGACCAGGCGGCTTCCAGGATGCTCCTGCTATACTCCTCAGGTTGTCGGATCACTAACCGAAAATCTACAAACCGAGGTGATGGGGGGGTGGGGAGTAGGGCGTGTGTTCGTGCACAGCCGCCAGGGGCTCTAACGTGACGTGCAGGGGAGCCCCTCAACGCATCCGTGTCGTACGGCAATCGAAAGACTCGTCAAATCTTCTCAAGGAGTTGGAAATTCTTCGAGACCGCCATGATAACGAGCCGCTGGTTGGTTGCAAGGACGGTCGTTGACGAGGACATCGACATAGACAACATCGGGAACGCCATGGAATAGGTGCGATATGGGGGCTCTCGACGCGAAAAGCGATCATCCGGGAAGGAAATTGGCATTTTTCTGCGTTGAAGGAGGTTAGAACGTCTGATCAAACCTAAAACAGTCTATCTTTGGAAACAGGGGAGCATCGAGGCTCAACATCGAACGAACCATGGCAACTTCTCTGGCGTACGCCCTACGGACCTTGGCACCGCTAGTGCAGCTCTTCTATGTCTGCATACAAGTTTTGACTGCGGTCTTGTTCTTGAAGACCTCCTGGTGTCGTTCCAGGTTGATGGGTTCCCACTGGAACACGACTCGGACAAGTCGCGTTGGGGGAACTCAACGATCGTCAACATGGTTCAGAGTTGGGAATGATCAGAACTCAGAGTAACGTTATCGTTCTATAAGACTTGCCTCTTTCCTTCTCGGAAGAGAGAAGAAAGGTCCTGGACCATCAGCTCCACCACGTGCTTTCTCTTCTTTCTCTCTTTCTTGCAACAGGACTCGCCTAGTCGCTCGCTCCAAGTCATTCTTTAGACGTTGCGAATATTCGCGTTCTCTTCTTTCTTTAAGCCCTTCTTCTCTCAAGATGAAATCACAGCAACTTCTCCTGGCTCTGGCAGCCTCGGGCGCCATCGCAACGCCTGTTCCACAGGGTGCGGGCTCCGGCGGCAGCTGCAAGGCTGAGCCGCTGAACCAGGCCACCTGGGACAAGCTCAAAATCGAAGACTTCCTCGACGAGTGGACGACGTACAACGTCAGCAAGTTGGAGTCCAACGCGGTCCAGAACTTTGCCAACTCTTTGGGCGCCCCCAACTTCTTCTGGTAAGCCACTAAGGATGAAATGCCAAACATGAGCAAGGGCAAACAGCTGCAACAGCGGCCTCGACAGCTTCTGCAACGCCGGGCAGCCCTGCTCCCCCGTCAAGCTTCCGGGGTGGTACGCCCTCGTCGCCGTTCAGAACTGGAACAGCTACATGAACTCCCTCAACACGGCCATCACCTTCGCCTCCAGCATCATGAGCCTCACCCTCCCGGGCATCGTCAAGGACTTCTATCCCAACCCCCAGGACGACGTCACCGACCTCAAGGACATAACACGCATCTTTTCCGGCGCGCTCTCCATCATCCCCTTCACGGGCCCGCTGAGCACCGCTGCCGGCGTCATCTCGAGCACCTCGAGCTTCATCTCCTCCAACATCAAGGTCCCCGAGCCCACGAACCTCTTCCTCAAGTGGAGCGACGTCTCCACCTCCCTCGGCACCGTCGTCCAGCAGTGGCAGTCCGCCCTCTCGGACAGCTTTCAGAACACCATCGACGCCCAGGTCAACATCACGGGAGGCATCTCCCAGGTCATCTGCGGCGGCAAGTTCCTCGGCACCAGCCGCAACGTCACGGAGACGGACATCCAGAAGGAGATCTCGAAGAGCATGCAGCTCTACACCATCGGGCTCGCCCTGCAGGCCCAGAAGGTCTTCGTCTTCCGCACGGCGCCCTTCATCAACGGGGAGCAGTGCGAGGAGAAGACCGCCGGCGAGTTCTGCGCGCCGGACGCGGACGGCAACTCGCGCAAGTACCTACTCATGCAGCGGACCGGCGGCAAGAACTCGGCCTCCCGCGACGACGCGATGCAGCTCCTGACCGACAAGTACGGCATGACGAAGCAGCAGGTCACCAAGGACGTGGCCGACTGCCTGGACGCCGCCGGCGGCAAGCAGGTGCAGTACCCGTTCGGGAACATGCTGCCGGTGGACTCGTCGACCAAGTGCATCTTCAACCTCCAGGTCTGCAGCGCCACTGGAGGAGCGGGCATCATCGAACAGTGTGAGGGACAAGGCGTGGCGGTTTAATGCAGGCTTTTCTTTTTCTTGGTGGTTATTCTACCTAGAAGACGGGGTAGTTGAGGAAAGACGGGATGTTAAATGTATGAATACCCTAGCTTCCAAGTGCCTACATGTTATAGTCCCTCAAGTAGGGAACTAATCAACAGCGTTCTGCGACTCATTATCGAGATGCATGGGGTATGTCGTGTCTTCAGTCCTCAAAAGCCGGCCCCCGTACCAATAGGGAACTCATGTGTGTGATGTTGCAGAACATATTTCACTAGGAACGTTATGTCAGTGAATCGGATCGAGTAGCACTGAGCGACTCACCTTGCTCCCAGGTCATCGGTTCGACGTTGGCCGAGGCAATCTCCCACCACAAATGCAGACACCACAGCGCCACGAGAACGTCCCTTTCCTTTTGGCTCAAGGGCACGACAACTTGAAGCTTGTAGATGCCGTTCTCGCTCGTCTCGTGCGCGACGAGCCGCTTCTCGCCATCGGAGCCGCCGTCGCGCCACTCGTACCTCCCCTTCCCCCGGTCTTTGGCGACGAAGGCGACGTCCTGAGGCTCGAGGTCTGCGTGCGACCTGGGCCTGGAAGCTTTGTATGCGCGGTAGCCCGACGCCGTGCCGAACCGGTGGCGATGGGTCTTGAGGCCGAAATGACCCATCGTCCCGCGCGACTGGGACTCGAGGAAGTACGTGAAGGTCGGGTTCGTGAGGCGGGACGCCAGGGCTCGCTTCAGGTCGTAGATGTGCTTCTTCCGCGTCGAGACGCGGGGGACCTGCTGGGGGGCGAGGTCTTCGCCGGTGAGTTCGTCCGAGACTTGCTGTTCCGTCGTGCGCACGACTTGGTCGAAGCGAGACAACGAAACGGTGGTGTTGGACTCCCGGAGGTGGCCTATGGCGAAGGAAACCTCATAAAGAGGTGGCGAAGCGGCCGCCCCGGCGCTGTAGATGGTGGTACCGGCCAGCAAAAGGGTGTCCGGTTGAACCGGTCCGTTCTCGGCAGACAATGTGTACGACGGAGGAGCATCGTCGGCCGGCGCCGGTGAAGACCCGCCCCGAGTGACGGCGACGCTGCTAGCGCCCAGAAGTTCCTCTTTGCCTTTCTTGTCTGTCATGGTCGTGTTTCTGTTGTTGATTGGTCCTTGCTGGAGTTTTCCAAGAGTGTGTTTTGGCTTGGCGTGATGGTCGAGGAGTCGGACACGGTGTTCGTTCTCTGCGTTAAGTATTCAATAATTCGGGCTGATTGAAATGCATCGCTGGGACTTTTGTGACATCACATGGTGTTTTCAGGCTCTGCTAACCCCACTCTTGTCATCTTGGCCTGCGCCCGGAGAGGGTCTCACTGCCTCTAGCGAGCAATGTGCCTGCCAATCTCGGGCACACCGCTGGGTGAGACCCAGATTGCAGAGAAGGCACAGCCACAACAGGGTGCGCGAAAGGCGCCTAGCGGGTGGCTCACGCCGCAAACCTCCATAAGCAGGTATTAGGCAGACACCAATCGACATCCAGCCACAAAAATGCGCCCTTGAATCCAACACATGTGTGATATCACTCGTGAAGCGTTGTCGGAAGCTATCTAGGGAGGGTTCAGAACGCCTTCGGCTTTGGGCCGCATGTGACGCCGGGATAAAGTGGATACCCGGCACGGGGCCCCGAAACCTTCCGACCCGGGCCGGGGAGTCCTTAGCCGCCAGGAATCACTGGGAACGCAGATCGCTTCGACAATCATGGACTTACTTCTAACTACAAGTTTATTTGAATAATATCTCGATAAATTTGAAAAAGTCTAGCACCAGAAGAGTCTTAAATCAAAGACTACGAACAAGCACCTCAATCTTCTCCAGAGCTTCCGCGAATAGGCTCGGTTCCTGCCCCAGGCTAATTCGTATGTAGCCTCTGAATCCAGCAACACCATCTTCGCCAAAGCAGCTGTCTCCAGGAATCACACTGATCCCAGTCTCATCGATGAGCCTCCGGGAAAATCCGAGATCGTCGACCAGCCTGCCATCCGAGTCCCAGAGCCTCACGAAGGCTGTGCAAGCACCTGTAGGACGGATCCACGCACATCGGCCAGGGTTCCTAGCGATCAAGTCGTCGATGCTTTCAAGATTCAAAGCGCATATTTCTAGGTTGCGCTCGATCAGTCTCGGGAGCACGGCAGGGCTGAGGGCAAACGCCGCAATGCTATCGTCAACTCGTGAAACACTCAGGGTCGTGTAGTCCCGCGCGTTGGTCACCTGTGTGATGATTTCCGAGTCCGGTGAGATGATCCAGCCGATTCGGATGCCGGGCAGAGAATAGGCTTTGGAGACTGAGCCTGTGGAAACTGACTTGCGATAGCCGAGAGACACGACAGAGGGTGGAGGTGGAGACGGGGTATGGAAGAGCGGGCGGAAGACTTCGTCGCCTATTAGGGTCAAGTCGTGCTGCTGAGCAAGACTTTGAATCTTGTCAAGAGTATCTCTGGCTAGGGTACCCCCAGTAGGGTTGTTTGGGTTGCTAGGAATTTGTCAGTCTACTCCGTCGTCATCTTTGCAGGACATCTTACTTGAGAACAATGGCTTTCGTATTGGGCTGGATCAACTTTTCCAGTTCTTCAATGTCCGGTATCCAAGAGTTCTCCTCCTTCATAACCCACAGGTCGACCTCAACGCCCAAGTGCCGCGGCAACAGATACAGCTGTCCGTAGGTAGGAAATTGGCAGATCGCATGGTCGCCCGGTCCTAGAGTCGTCGCAAGTACTAGATAGTTGGCCATGATTGAACCAGGCGTGATCACCACATGATTCTCGGTGAGAGGGGCTCCAGGCGTTGAATGAATCTCGGCCAGGCGTTGACAAAGTTCTTTCGAGCCCAGAGAAGGGGCGTATGACAGAGGTGTGTTCGGATCAACCGGATTGGGCTTGCCGTCCGACAGTCGGACGAGATCATTGAGGGATAGCGCGGAAGGATACGATCCTGTGGCTATCAGTACAGCATCATTTATGTATTGCACGAAAGCCTAGATTAATACCGTGTAGAGCAATCTTAGTCTTAGACTGGGTTTCTGAAGTAAGCTACGAGATCACACGTGCCGAAGTTATGTGTGACAAGGGCCAAGACTTACAGCATAGCTTCGCGCTGTCTGTTGGGTCAGAGACTTGGTTATGGCTTGCGAAATGTCATGAAGCGAAAGGGTATGGAAGTCAGCGTACCGATTTGGTCGATCTTGAACTCGGAAATGTCCTTCAACATCCTTCTAACTGTCAGCGAGATAAGACCATAGAGGTTTCTAAGAAGGGACTGTAGGGTGGAGTCTACTTCTAGCCGCTTGCATTACCTAGGTAGTGCTAGAAGACAGACAAGAAAGAAAACTTAGATGAGATGGTCTGTAGGCAGCGGGACTCAACCACATATTTCAATTTTTCTAGCGGCATTCGGCAAGTGAACATAGAAACCCTGCTCCACATGCAGCTTACTACCTGAAGCGCACATGACCAACCGACCACCCTGCTGGCTGCGCTCGCCATTGGTTACATGCCATCAGGCTGCTTACTACAGGGATGACGCAAAGTTTTTGGAGAATTTGGTGCTCCCATCTCACAGAGATCCCTAAGTATTTCTGTATTGAGCCGACGGCATCTTGTTTGAGCACCGACATTGGCTCTTTACAATGGAATCAGAATGGGTGTAGTTGAGAGTCTTCTGATTTCCAGGGCAGTTCACCGGGTTTAATCAATGACATTGAAGTTGCTCTTCCACCGCATAAATGTTGCCAAAACCAGTTTTTGGCGTTGCGTTCGTCTTCAGGGTCCAGAATAGTGAGTGTGGCTTTTGGATTAATCTATATCTATATTTCCCCCAATTGCCCTGGTTATCGGCCGCTGGGCGACAGAGACTTGACGAAGCCTCAAGTCAACACAGAATCATGCGCACCTAGTTTCGGATCAACCCGGATACATGTTACTGGAAGTATGGCACGTTTTGAAAGGGAAATTACAGCGCCACTCAATATGCGAGTTTGGTTGGCGGTATCGTTGCGTTGCCTGATACCGCCACGGGACACCTCGTGGCGTCAAGGTAGGTAATTGACGTTTTCATAACACCTAGAAGGGGGGGGAATACCGTAAAATACTGTAGTTCTCGCATGTGACGTGGCGTACCGACCTCTCTTAGGGGTGGGTGTGCAAAAACAGACAGCTTGACAATCAATACAGCAGTGCTCATACCACCCATTTCCCATTTGCTAGCCTTCTGCTTTGCTAACAAAGCCGATTAGCCGTTCAGCACTTCAAATTGGCGTAAATTTGAGCAAATTCGTTCAAATTCGCGGAAACCAGCTCAACCTAGCCCACTAGGGGTGTAATCGAAAAATCATGGCTTCTTCATTGGCGGGATTACATGCGGGGTCTCACTATACAGCCCGAATACTAACAAAGACTCGAGCTGTGAAGATCATGAAAGTACTCCTCAACGATGAAGGAAGAGATAAATAAGTAAGCACGACCATCGCCAAGGATTCCAATGCACAATTTGTTACTTGATATTCCCAATTAAGCTATTGCAAGTGCCGAATCCATCAAGCATGAAGCACTTCATCATCGCGCTATTGAGCCTCGTTGCAACCGCGGACGCATCGGGCCCGATTCCCGTCAGAAGAAGCGGACTTGCCGGTATCGACGGGTTCACGTTTTACGACCCGTTTTGCGCCCACGGCTGCTTCCGATCCTTCTCTCCGTTCCCTCTATCGTGCTCCACCACCATCAGCGCTGGAGGCCACACCACAGCCGACGATGCTGCCCACAACCTGGCCCTCTGTCGTTCTTCCGATTTCCCGTACCTGAGCTCCATTGCCTGGTGCATCCACTTGTACTGCCCGGAAGATGTTCCTGCCTCCAAGATCGAGACCTTCTGGGAGACGCAGATCACAGGTGACGTGAAGATTCTCCCACAATGGAGCTACGGGGAGGTTATGGCCAATATCACGCAGCCGCCAACCGAGGTGGTAATGAACATGAGCATGGTTTTGAACAAGACGATGCTCACAACGTACGACGACTGGGACACCACCCAGGCGACGCTGGTGTACTTCTTTCGCGAGACCGTCCTCGAATCGTATTACGGGTGCGTAATGCTCTGCTCTTGCCAAACTTCGAACCAGCTCGGGATCTATGTTACTGTGGGAATAACCACCGCGGCATTAGCCACCGACGTGGCTACCGCTGTGGCTGGCGAAAAACACGCGCTTCGGCACGTGCCTCGCCGGACACAGCTCCGTCATCTAGCCATAGCTCAGGCCTTCGAGAGGTCTATGAATCAATCCATCTTCAACACAATGACTTGACCCCTACGTTGTGCAGTATACTGCTCTTGTATTTTCGTGTGTTAAACCAACAGTTACTAATTTTCTGTTGGATAGACTCTCCATTTGCCTGACCGCCTTTGGGCTGCCTATCCTAATGACATGCTTAGGATACCTACCCTTCATGACTGAGGTACTGGAGCGAATTAAGCCCCGATTGTACCCCAGTATCATCGGGAGCTATCATGATGTGCCCCTCCCATTCTTGTTGGGAAACGTCCCTACAATAGGCCAGGGTCTCTTCATCGCAACCTTGGTCACCCTCAATATTGTATTTCTTGCAGTTGGCTACAAGACACTGTATCCCGATCATGTGTTTCAGTGGTACACCAACCGCTACCAAGAGCTCATGGCCTACTTCATGTGGCGCACCGGGGTTTTGGCATTCTGCCAAATGCCGGTCCTTTTTCTGTTCTCCAGCAGGAACAACATCTTATTCTGGCTGACAAATTGGACGCAGTCAACATACAAGCTGCTCCACCGCTGGATCGCCCGACTCTTCCTCTTCCAAACCCTCCTGCACTCGACTCTTGCCCTGGTGCTGTACCAGAACACCGGTTCATATACCACGTCGCTGAAAATAAAATGGTGGATCTGGGGTTGCGTCGCCACGGTTGCAGCCGTCGTCATTGTGCTCACCAGCGCGCTAATCATTCGCCAGCGGGCCTACGAGCTGTTCCTCATCACGCACATCGTCATGGCCGTCATCTGCATTGTGGGCTGCTGGTACCACGTCTACATTGGGTACGAGAACAACCTTTGGCTACGAGACCTGGCTCTACGCCACCATCGCCGTCTGGATTTTCGACCGACTGGCCCGAGTGGCCCGTGTCCCGAAGACGGGTTTCCGGCGAGCCACTGTGACCGAAATCAGCTCCACAATCGTCCGTGTCGACATCCCCGGAATCCGCTGGGCGGCTTCGGGGCATTACGTCTACGCATACTTCCCGACACTGACCTCTTTAAAGCCCTGGGAGAATCACCCCTTTTCACTGATCCCGACGGCGGAGCTCACGGGGTGGAAGTACCACGAGCCAGCCAATACGGAAGCCATCAACATGAAAAATGACAAGGTCACGATGAGTTCGGGAGCAGTGGCCAACGGCGGGGCGCGCACCACCTCGGGTGTGACCTTGTTCGTCCGGAAGAGTGCGGGCATGACGAGGGCTCTCAAGGCTCAGGAAGGGCTGCTTACACTCCTCGAGGGGCCGTATGCAACCAACCCCACCAGGGCGGTCTTGCAGAGCGACCGGCTGCTCCTGGTTGGGGGAGGCATAGGCATCACCGGGTTACTGGGCTTCGTGTCACGCCATCCGAATGTCAAGGTGCTTTACAGTGTCAAGGCAAAAGACGAATGCCTTGTGGAATCCTTGGGCGCCATTCTGAAGGACGTTAGGGAGAAGGAAATCAGCGTCGGGCGGAGGTTGGACACACAAGCGCTACTCCGAGATGAGGCTGACCTTGGATGGTCTAAGATTGCTGTTGTGGTGTGCGGGCCAGCGGGAATGTGCGATGACACCAGGGCGGTCGTGGCTCAGCTTGGCAAGGAAAAGTCAGGTACTTGTTCGTTTGAGCTGGAAGTCGATGCCTTTTCTTGGTAAGATCGATCTGATAATGACTTCGTCATGGCTGGTGAGGATTTCGATCCTATATTCCCGGGTACATCTTGACGAAAACGGCGTGTTTGCAGACGGATAATCGAAGTGTTACATGATGCTGTATCATCTCCCACCTCGCAGGCTTTCAACCAAGCTTGGCTCGCTAATGATCATGAAGACTTGAGTTAGAAATACGGTTTAGGTTGATTTCGACAAATGAGCAATCAAGCAACATGGTCACAATTCCACCGTCGTCGAAGCCTAATCGTTGTTCAAGTACCAGCGGGAGTAGGTCTCTTGTACCAGGCGTATTCGTTGGAATACTTGAGACGAAAAGGCACAAGTACGTCCCATCAAGTTCTTGACAGATCTCGTTTAAGATCAGCTTTTCCTAAACTAGTAATGACTTCGCCTTCTTCAATTCGTAAAAGAGACCCAAAGTTACAATTATTTTCATTGTTTCTACTCCTCCGGGAATGCGTTAACGCCATCTCTTGTCGAGAAGGGTGGTCACGTAACTTGCTCTTACGCCCTCATGCAAGACACTTGAGACCAATCAAGCCTAGACCATACAGATAGGACGGTAGCGGGGAACCGGTGTTAATAAAGTCAGTTAAGGTGCTCTAAGCAAAAGAACGGTCCCGACGGAACGGGCGCATGGGAATGCCGGCTTAAACTGCGTCTCGATTCGTGTATCGCCGCTGCGCTATGAGCATGTTTGCGCGCATTATCGACGGCGGCGGCAACCAGCATGTCGCGTGGGAGCTTACTTGATCCCTACCAATACCAGTTCACTGGAAGTTTATGGCTACTATATCTTCGCATGCATTTGTTGCATGGCCATCTTTGCCAAGCTTTATAGCCGGGTTGTGGTTCAACTTGGTCCCTTCGGAGGTGTCAGGTCTATCAATCCTTAACAACTTCCGCGCCAATACCAACCACTCACGGCCCTCCATCCCTCAGAGAACTTCAAAATGGACATGAGCAGCATGCAATGCGACCCCAGCGTAGCCAATCTGCCGCTGAGCGACCCCAGATGCGTCAAGTCCGTCGAGTGCTGCACCGCCTTCTACGCTGGCGAGAACGCGTCACAGGAGGCGACTCCCTGGGCTGGCCAGTTCGTCTACGGTCACTGGACGACCTACTACTGGGTTGCCGTTGTCGGCCTGTTGATGATATGGCACGCCATACACCTCATATGGGACCGGAGGTCCGGCCCGACCGACACGCATTTGTCGCCTCCGACGTCCGGCGGCCCCACAGCCTTCGACAGGACCGTTGCAGCCGGACGATTCTTTACGTATAGGAGCCTGGAGCGATACGGGAGATACTCGCCCATCTCGATGCCCCGCGCAGGACTGCTGACATTCTTCGTCGTCACCATCGTCTTCCTCATTGCCTTAGTCTTTGCGGAGAAGCCATACTACCGCCCCCAGTTGGGCTTCGGCTCGCCTCCGATAGCAATCCGTACCGGCCTTATGGCGTTTGCCTGCGTACCCATCCTTGTCGCTCTTGCTGGCAAGGCCAATATCATCACACTGTTGACGGGAATCAGCTACGAAAAGCTCAACGTGGTACACCAGTGGGTGTCTTGGATGAGCTTCGCCCTGAGCCTGATCCACGCGATCCCGTTCTTCGTCGCTAGCGTTCAGGACAAAGGCGACGGCGGCTACGCCAGGGTCGTGTCAGAGTTCTATCGATACGGCAACAGTGCCATGACCGAGGTAAGATGTCCATGACTAAAACCCGATTGTACTTCAAAAGTTGACTTGGCTGGCGCCGCTATTAGTACTCCGGCGTCCCTCCCCTGGCCATGCTCTTTGACCTATGTGTATTCTCCTTCCCGCAGATCCGAAGACGGTTTTACGAAAGCTTCTACTTTGTTCACATCGGCCTGGCCATAACATATCTTGGCCTTCTCTTCTGGCACGCCGGCGACGCAGAGGACTCGTGGGTATACCTATGGGCCACCTTGGCTGTTTGGCTGGCCACGTGGTTTGCCCGCCTCTTCTGGTTCATGCGGAGTACGAACATAAGGTCACATTGGTTCGCTGGGGCTTCGGCTAGGCTGGAGCTTCTGCCTGCCGGCTTGGTACGCATCGAAGTCGAGCGTCCGGCAGACTTTCAAACCCAGCCAGGCCAGCATGCCTTCCTGCGTTTTCTGTCCCTGTCCCCGCTCGACAACCATCCGTTCACAATTGCGTCGGCTCCTACAGCAGCGGTAGGGACCGGCCCCTTGACCATGGAGAACGGCAAAGGCCGAGACACCGTTCTATTCCTGTCTAAAGTCCATGAGGGCTTCACTCGCACCCTGGCGACGTACTGCTTGGCCAACGGCGGTGAGGCTACCACTACCGTCATTCTGGACGGGCCGTATGGCGGTCTCGCGCGGCAGCACATCGAGAGACGGTACGACTCCCTCCTACTCATCGCCGGTGGCAGCGGCATTTCGTCGAGCCTGTCGTGGCTACATCACGCCGTGTGTGCCCCGTCTACGAGCATGCTGCAGGCAGTGACGCTGGTGTGGGCCGTTCGGGACGCCGAGAGCTTTGGCTGGGCTTACAGGGATCTCGAGCTTGCTACACGTCTGGCAAGCAGCGGGGTTGATATCAGGCTCTGCTTCTTCGTCACAGGTGCGGCGGTTGAGGTGACTCCCTTTAACGCAAGCGCCAAGAGCAAGGAATATTCCGGTACCGCCGGCGGGGACGAACCACGGTCATGGACCGAACGAATTCAGGCCCTTGGCCAACTCACCAGCGGCCGGCCAGATCTCAGGACTGTGGTGGAAGACGCCATCATGCCCAGCAAGCGGCTCATTGTGTTTGCTTGCGGGCCGCATGGAATGAACCACGATATTGCCAACGTCTGCTCTGCAGCGCAGAAGAGGGTGCTCAGCGGGCAGACGAAAGATGTGGCCTTGCATGTAGAGACATTTGGCTGGTAATGGGGCATCGATGCGGATTGCACACCTATTTAAACGGTTCTTGTAATTGGATCGAGGATGTTGTAAATAGGTACAGAGCTAACAACTAACTCTCCGGAACTGCACTTGTCCTCGGTGTCCATGAACCCTCGCCGAATCGTTCTTCATCTCGCATGAGGAAGTCCGTTGTGCACACAAGCATCGTAAGTGTATACAGACTTTTGGCTGTCGTCGTAAGGCTGTGGCTGGGGCCCAGCGTGAAAGTTCGTATATTGTGGTTGCGGCACGGGCACATACGGTTGGAACTGAGCCGCTCCCGGTGTGTAGGCCACATTTGGTTGCGCGGCAAGGTACGAAGGAGTGTCCTGATCATCATGTGCATCATGTGACCAATTTGCCTTCCTCGCGATGATGAAGAGAACGACGAATGTGAAGGCTTGCAACAAGTTCCCGATATACGAAACGACAACCGCAGTGATCCAGCTGTCGATGAACCCGGTCAAGTCAGACGCGACAGAAACAATGGCGAAGATGATCCACAGGATCATCGTGACGAGGAGGCCAATAACCCATCCGAGTAAGCGCTGTAACAGGTCAGTCTTTGAGTCCCCGTCGAAGTACGAGTGGCTTACTGCGCCATCGAGATGCTTGGACTTCATGGAAGCAATAGCCGAGAGCGAGAAGCTGAGGGAAACGATGGTACTCGAGAGGTAAAACACCCAGTACACGATGCACAACTTCTCGGCTGCCTCCCATAACATCGAGGTATACGAATCGGGCGAAATGATCGTATAAGCCCACGAGTTGTACGACCCGAGCACGATGCGCGCGGCGGTCAAGAGGCCCATGAAGACCAGCAGGGCCATGAAGATGATCTTGGAGACGGTCGAGTGGTAGCCGAGGTGCTCGCGGAGGATCTTGTTGAGGGTCCAGACGACGACGAAGAGCAGAAGCCAGTTCCCGACGCCGGAGAAGATGTCGATGGCGATTCGCCAGTAATACACGCCGTCGTGACTTCCCACCTGGCACTCTTGTAGCAAGCGCGAGATCCACGAGAAGCAGAACGCGCTTTGATAAAGTTAGTCTTCCCCTCCACGATATCTCGGAGACAAGGAAGAACTTACACGATGAGGCAAAAGAGGGAAAGAAAATACGGAAACCCCATCAATTTCTTGCCGGAACGAGCCCTCTTCCGCATGCGAAGGCCGGTGACGAAGACGGCGAAGAACAAGACGAAAAATGCGACGTCCCCTGCGAAGAATACGATATCCGTTGTGTACGAGAAAGCTCCGGGGCAACTGGGCGCAGAGATGCGGCTGCCTCCTCCCCCGCCACCACCTCTTCTCGGAGCCATGGCCCAGGTTGATGTTTGATCAAAAGGTCGTCAAGGTCGACAGCGAAAGGAACGTTCGAGCTCGAATATCGGGCGGAATATCGTTTCGGTCGGGCAGCACCGCGCCCCAAGTCGACATCGGTGTTGGGAATCGAAGAGGCGGTTCTACGCCTGGCTGTTCAAAGACGCGCAAGTCTCCAAGAAAGAAGCAATTTCTAGAGAGCGAGCCAAAGTTCCAGTTTTAAATATCGGAGAAATAAGGTACACAAAGTCCGACGCCAACTAATTTGCGGCTGATTGACAGAGGCAGTCCTTACCCGGCGCTTTTCAATTTAGGATCGCCACGACCAACAGTCGCTAACCCGAAAGCAAGTTGGGCGGTAGAGGCTTGTCAAGCCAAAGGTCTCAGGCTATCCCCAAACCCTCTTGGCTCTGGCACCTGATATTTGGGAAGGGGGAGCTAGGGGCTCGTGAAGGACGTTTCGGGCGCTGTTGATCGGCTGTACTTAATCAACGCCAACGACTGAAGGATCAGAGAGAGGGGTGATGCTAATTAGGCAAGCCCGGAGGTCATCGATGTCCCGCCGACAGATGATTTCGGTTCTGAATATGGGGACGTGAGTTGCATGCATGCACTCCACGAGGTATTCAAGCTAGGATAAAACACCGCTGCCCCCTCTTCAAGTAGTGCAGATAATTTTGGAAGTCATCGACGTCGGCAGATAGAGCATGTCTTACACGTGCCTGGCCCGCTGAGCGTGGCAACGTGGATAGGCGACGGCAGACCACATGAGGGCCATAAAGCGCGGGCCTAGCAGCGCTTGCAGCAAGGGTCAACCCCAAGGCAGACTTGTACCCGTTCCTGGTCGAGTGAACGATAATCAGGATCACCATTTCGATCAGCGCTTATCGGCTCGCTTCCGACAGCAGATGGAATATCACAGTTCTTGGCCAAGACACCCCCGCCTTGACTCAACGTCTATTTACGCATCCGTTCTACAGTAAACGGTCTCTCTGGTCTCTCTAGTCTATATCAACAAACGCTATCAAATGATGCTTGATACCGCCCTCATCTATACAGTCCCAAAGCAAGAGACTCGGATGCTGAAAACAAAATTACGTCCGCCGAAGATCCACGTCGCCCCCATACCGAACGCACTCAGAGCGAAGCCTTGGCGACCTTGGGCGGCCGCATGATAGACTGCTGCGTCATGTTGGCAACCATGTTCCCTTCGCTGTCCCAAAGCCTCCCCTCGGTGTACGTCCTCCCGTCGCCGCCGACGACCGTCTTGATCTCCCTGAGATGCCAGTTGGCCAACTTGATATCGGCCGTGAAGAACCTCAGCGCAAAGTCGAGACTGGAGCACGCCGACGCGTCGTCGAGGAACCGCTGGCTGTGCGTCAGCGGAATGAACGACAGCGCGCCGTCCAGGACGAATCCGAGGCTGGCGTACGCGTCCGTCAACCGGTCGACGGGCTGCCGGGTCCGGAACCAGTCCGCCGAGGTCTTTGACGTTATGGGCAGGTGGTCCTGCGGCGTCTTGGCCTTCCTGGCCACGCCGTGCAGGTTGTTGGACGCGACGCTCTCGGGCGTCAGACGGGTCTCGAAGAAAACGTCGTTGAAGCCAAAGGTCGCGATATACAGCCTGGCGAGTTTCTCCGGGATGATGCCCTCCCGGACCATCTCCGCCGCGCGCTCGTTCTTGTCCGGGCACCTCTCGACGGGCGAGTACTCCATCGACGGCGGCGCCGAGTACACCAGCAGCGATGCCTTCTCCTTGACCTGAAAATCGGCCAGCATGATCATGCACAGCCGCGGCTCGCCGTCGTCCTGGTCCTGACTGACCTCCACGAGCCGCGTCGCGAAGGTCCTCGTGTCGCGGACCCTGCGGACGGAGCACTTCAGCTTCCGGTCCGTCAGCGCGGGGCCGAGGTAGTTGCCGGTGACCGAGTAGAGGAGGTACCCGGGCGGCACGGTACTGCAGGCGGCCGAGATGCCGTTGCCCATGGCGCATCCCCCGTAGGCGATGTTCTGCGCGTTGCCCATGCGGCCCGGATTGACGCGGCTGGCGAACCGGTCGCCGCCCAGGTCGTCCACCCCGATCTGTTCCTGCAACGTCGTGGCCATTGCGGGTCTCTGAGTCGGCGTTCGCACGTGGAGTTTGTCTTTCGATGACGGTATCGAATTGGCTCTGCTGCAAAGAAGCTCCAGGAGGTTATTTCATGGGACGAACCGGTGGTAATGTACTTTGCGATGCTGGGAATGAGATGATCAGTAATCTGTCTCCTTCGGCAACGATCCCAGGTGTCGTGGCTGCGCCGCGCCCTCGGCCGCGTTCAGCCGAGGTTGGCGCTGCCAGGAACGTGACTGGCGGACACGCCACGGATCCTGGGCCACGCCAAACATAAGAAGTCTCACTCAGGCCGATAACCGATGACCGAAGCGATGGATGAAAGGGTTGACATTTGAAGCAGCGACCCTCAAGTTCTAGTCCACAAGATAGTTAATCACAAAAGCTCCAGACGTCAGTTGATGTGAGCTTCAAGCCTAAGTCGCGCAAAACTGGCCATGCTGCGGGCTTCTGAACCTCGGCATGTGGTGATGCTAAAAATAGACTAGTTGCCCACCCAACCAACCAGGGGTTCAATGTCAAACACACGGCTTCGATGAAACGGCAAAGTTAGGAAAGAAGATGAAGCAATTTTCAAGCAGAAGTGTGAGTTCAATAGACTTCTTCAGAGTGATTTCACGTCCACAGCCCTCGCATCGTCGGTCTTCAAAGTGAGATGACGACTGGAACCCGGAAATTATAGCGTGAAAATGTCATCGTCGCGCCATTGGCTAACAACCCAACACAATTATCGGATATTCGGCAACTCGAGTCAATGACTACATTGACAATGCTCAACAGCGACTCATGGGGTTCTCTTCTTGACACATCTCTCCGCAACATGCCAAGGCAACCACATCTGGGATCTTGCTTGTAATCACCCAAGTCGACGTCTCGAACCAGAAGAGTAGCAGCGATGCCATCCCCTGACTCAGTTTCGTGGTTCCTAAAGCTCCCAGATGAGCTCCTGCTCGTCATCCTCGACCCGGGAGACTCGGCCACCACCGAGCAGCGCCGGGAGCAGGCGAGCCCACTCCGCCTGACGTGCCGCCGCTTCCGCGACATCAGCTCCCGCTGGCTGGTCCACCAAACCACCGTGGACATCTCCCGGCCCGAGACCCTGGATAGGTTCGGCGCCCTCGCGGAGGACCCCGGCATCGCGCTCGGGATCCGTCACGTCTACCTAAGGCTTCACTTCTACCACCCATGGCTGGCTTCGAGTATCGACAACTTCGCTTCGGCAATCTACTCGGACTGGAGCAAAAGACTACGGGCTGAAGAGAGGCATTGCCTCCGCCGGGATCCGTATCTCGAGGTTGAGACGATGATGGACGACTTCCTCGGCAAGATGGAGGGAGCCACTAACAATGCGAGCGGCGCGGTAATCGTCCGAGTTGACCAACTTGACGATCCCGCCGTCAAGTCAGTTCTGGTCGACGCTCACGCCTCTTACAAGGCCAAATTTGAGGCACAGGACTTGGTTATGCAGGAAGGCCAGTTCTTCAAGCGCTTCGCCAAAAGCTTCGCCGCCCTGCCAATGTGGCAGCTGCATTCCCTCACGCTCTTCGACCGAGAACTTAGGACCAACGCTCCTGCGTGGAGGGACGTCAGGGTCAGCGCGGAGGACACAGCAGGTCAACACGACGCTCTCCTGAAAGTCTTGTCCAGCCCGATGCTCTGGGAAGACGCGCGGTGCATCGGGACCGGCGAAGAAATTTGGGGTCATGTGCCAGTCAACGCGCTTGCGGATGTACTCATCGCCATCGGGTCCCATGAGGGAGTGATTCTGGATGAGCTATCAATCCTTGTCTCCTCGGCGCCAGACTATAGGTCGTTGGGGGCGAATTCCGATCGTCTTCAAATGCTGACTACAGCCGTTCAGTCCTTGGACCTCTGGTGCTTTTCGTTCAAGCCGGCCGCCCAGAGCAAGCACGTGGTTCCTGGCGAGGTCGCAGCCAGGACAAGACACGATATGGCGTCGCTGAACCAGTATATCGGCGCGATCGTCGCTGCGCAGAGCCTGGGTGGCTTCAGCATGAACCTCGGGGAGTTCTGGTACAGCATGGGTCTCGAGAACGCTTTGGAAATACACGTGTCCGTGGGAGTTGACTTCAACTGGCCCGAATGCCCCAATATGCATTCCTGTTCCCTGGCGGCGCTCAGTTTGACTGCAGCCGACTTTGACAAAATCAGAAGGGCGCTGCCAGAGGGTGTTCAGCTCGACGTCTCTGACGTCTACCTTCGCGAAGGCACGTGGGCTGATGTGTTGCGTTACTTGAGAGGTTGCCGGAAGCCCCGTGGAGTCAGCATCAACTGGCCCAGCAACCTTGGCGAGGACCAGACGCAATATGCGTTCGGACCTGACGCCGATGGGTGTTCTCGCGCCTACAGATACATCTCAGGCGAAGCCGTTCCAAACCCTCTGGAGTCGTGGGCAACGGAATAGAGCGTAGGTGGAGAACTTACATTGGGCCGAAGAGTCACGTCACTGCTGTGCAAAGTTTTCATGTTACGATGAACCGGTGTGACACATGCAGATGACGGCGCTGCCAAGCGGTGAATCAAAACGAGTGAAGACTGTGGAACTATTATACTTTGTATTGGCAATATATAGTCATGGCTTCTTGAGCCACGGGTATCTTAATTTGGAGCCACGACAAAGTCGCTGAAAACACCATGTACACTAGGTATGGTTGCAGTCTAAGACGATCTGCAGGCGAAGGGCTTGTGGGCAGAACCCTCCGAAGTCGTGTGAATCTGGGGAAGGGTTAGTATTTGGAAAACGAAGCGTGAGTGGGAATCAACTTACGATATCCACAATGGTGGCATAAGTACCGGCGACGAGGGTAACGGCACCGATGATGAAAGCAAGGATACTTGCGAGGCTGATGAGCAAGTTCTCGCGGGCGAACGGCTTGCCCTTGCACAGAATGGCAAACCACATGATGGCCGGGATGTAGAAGGAGAAACCAGACACGAAGAGGGCCGATGCCAGGGAGAGGAGGTCGGAAAAGATGGGGATGGCCTCGGCAATCACCCAGGCAATGATGGTGAAGATGACGACAAGGATGATCCAGCTGGCCCAGCCCATGGGGGTGTTGATGTACCGAAGGGGCGAGTTCTTGTACATCCGACCGTGGATGTACCTCAGGGCGACGGTCGAGTTAATCGAGCCGGAGATGAAGATAACGGGAATAGCGACTCCAAAGGCGATTTTGGAAATAAGGGGGCCAGCAGAGAGCAGGGCCGGGGACTGCACGACGTCTCCAACGAAGGCGTAGCACAAGGCACCAGTCAGGGTGTAAATGCAGATCTGGATGAATCCAGAGGCCCAAATAGACTTCATGTAGTCGGTGGGGGTATGCATTTCATCCATGAAGGAGAACTGGCCGATGGCAAAGCTGAAAGCAAAGATGATGTTGCTGACAGCGACGAAGGCCTCGGTGAAGGTGATACCCTCCTTGGGCCAAGCAGACCACTGGACACCCGAGAGACCACCGGCAGAGTTGCTGGCCTGGATGCCGGTAGCGATGACGGTGATACCGATGGCGGCCAGGATAGAGACGAAGTCGATGTAGCCCAGGATGGCAACCTCGGTGAAGGAGGGAGGAATGGCCAGGACAAGGAGGATAATAGCGGAGACGGCAGAGAAGACGATGGAGCAGGTCTTGCCGTCGTTGATATCACCCAGAGCGATAGCCCCGGTCAAGGCGTGGGAACCGACGACCATGACGAGCTCGAGGACAAGGGCGGCACCGAAAATCTCGTAACCGATGCGGCCATAGCGGCCGAACAGGAGACGACCGGCATCGGCGTAGTTGGCGACGTCGGGGTGGGCGAGCTTGACCTGACCGACGAGGTAACTGGTGAAAATGGAGACGGCACCCAGGGTGAGGGTCAGGAAGACGCCGGGGAACATGCCGAGGGTGTGGTAGGCCTGAGGCAAGCTGAGAGCACCAAGGGCGACGGCCTCGACGATGGTGACGATGGCGAGACGCTTCCAGCCGAGACGGTGGAAGTGGGCGTTGCCCTGGGCGGCAATCTGCTTGAGGCGGTCGTCGCGGAGCTCCTCGCTCGTCTCGCCGAGCATGGTGTTGTCGTTCATCTCGGGCCAAGGGTTACGGGGCTGGGTCTGCTCGACGTCGGCGTTGTCCTTGGTGGACTTGGAGTCCTTGCCGGGTCCGGAGGCGGACGAGTTGATGATGGCGTCCGTCATGGCGGAAGTAATGGATGATTCAATCTCAATTTGCCACCGGCTAGATGTGGGAGTCTTGGTCCGGGGAAGAGATGAAGACGAAACGACGTCGACGGGAAGGAGGAGGTGAAAGAGAGAAGAAGTTGAGGATGGGTGAGAGGCGGGGAGGAAGGGTTAAGACCGACGGAGAAGGAGAAGAGCTCGGAGAGGCAAATCCGACTGACGTTTGTCCCTTCCTTTTAACGATGATTCCTCAAAAGCTACGAGTCAGCCCGTATTGAGGGTCCACCGATGGTGAGTGCTTGGCTACATGGCATGTACAACGGTAGGTAATCTACTGTACATGGCGATTACATAGCAAAAAGGTATGGGAGATAGGTTCATCGTCGGTCACTTGACCGGGTTTCTCCTCCACATTCCACGGAACGATCTCGCCCCCATGGGCGGGCAAGAGATAAGAGCGTGGTCCGGAGCCAGTCCCGAGCCCCGACACGGGGAAAGGGGCATTTTTGAGTTGATAAGATCTAATTGCTTTGTGTCATTTGGATTTCAGATCAGAAATGAGGGGAGCAAGTTTTTACCCCGTGAAATGGCCGTGAAAAGGGCGTGGGAATGGACCTTCTTCGGCCAGAAGCTCGCTGGTATTTCACAGCGGTCCCGGGGTGGGCGTCCGTGGAGGGACCAGGAGGACGCCATCACCATGTTTTCATGTCGTAAAAGAAGCTTCGCCATGGCCTGTTTGAGCCGCGCTAGAAGGCCGCCACGGTGGATCCCCCTGTCGCCTGCGCCCTTTAGGGAAACGCAGACGATGGGGCTGTTAGGTAAAGAATGGAGCTGGTGCGGCTCCCGTCGAGATTCGGATGGATCCAAGAGTTTTTTCCACGACGCCCAAAGCCGAGCAAAAACCGTCCGTACCAGCCAATCAAGTGCGCGGAAAACCTGTCTTATCTAAGCAAGTGGTGCGAGGTTACCATATGGTACTGTTGGACGCTGCACTTACAGACGCCCGTCAAGAAAAAAAAATCTCTTACTGCGTGATGCGGTCCGAGCGGGTACGGGTTACGCATTACGTCCCCAAAACTTCAGGATTGGATCGTCATGCTCGTTGGCAAGCCATCGTCCAAGCCTGGTCCTGTCCGGCTGTGGGCTTTTCTAGAATTGCAGGCTGGGGAACGTGACAGATGACCGACAAGCCCTGCCCTCTCCATCCCCATCTCTTCCTCTCCATCATGAGGCATCTTTTTCCCGGGGAAACGAGATGCGTGCTCGCAGCTCGCGTGGTAGTTCGCATCACTAGCCCCCTGAATGCATCTTGTTCTTTTTCTTCTGACGTGCAAAGTCGCAGGGTTTTGGCGGTTACTACGGTACACTTGTCACTAGCCGCCAGGGAGCGGAATTTTCCTCCGATATTAAACCCTGCAGCTCGGGCCCAGATTTTCGGTGTGGGGCGGACCCGCCGGCATTTGACGGAACGCCGGTTCATCACATTCGGTACGCCAAGCCCACCCGTTTTCGTGCCTCCTCGGATGCGAAGGGTGTCGGGTTTTCGCGTCGACTTCGCGTAGTACATGATCCGAAGCTAGCCGCACCCGGCTTGCCATCGGTGTTCGAGCGAGATACACACCTTTCCCAGCCAATGGTAAAGCTCGCGTGTTTGACGCCTGTCGAGTCGACGTCTAAGTTGATGCAGTGACCGAAGAGTTTAATTTCCTCATATAACCGGTTGCCCACCCACCACCCAAGTCGACACCCGTTCTTGCTCATGAGCCATAGCCAGCCCTGCACCTGCAGAGACGTCAAGTCGCCAATCGCGACTCTGGTACTGTGGGTACGTCAACTTCTTGCCCGACGACCCCATCGTACCAACAATCCAAAGCAGGGCATGTGAAGACCAGATCTTCGATTGTGGAATGTCGCTGTAGAATTAGATATCCCCGGGCCAGGTTTCAATTTAATACATTCAGCTAGTCATAAATCACGAGAAACATGCGGATGCAAGCGGTCCATTAGACTCTCAGGTTGCTCATCAACAACAACATAGTTCACCGGATCACAGGTTGACAATCATGTGCTTGAAGCAGGTGGAAACCATTTCTCGCTATCAATACGTCTAATAAGTGGCCCAACTCTGTTCCTAGCCCAATGTGTCAGTCTACTTCGAGGCGCACACAGACGGAAACCCATTCTCAATCGCACCGGTCGCGGAGCAGAAGTGATACGTATCCTTCGCCTTGTCGAACGCAAACTGCACGCTTCCCTTGCCCGTAACATCGGCCTATGAGAGCACGCGCAGAGTAATCAGTCAAAAAGAAATTTAAACAAGGTCATCTGATTGCCGCCTGGAACTTACTGCAAACAGCGGGATGCCCTTGAGCGACACGCACGCGCCCGACGCGACGTTGGAGGCCGAGTTGTCCACCAGCGTCCCCTTGGGACCCACGATGGCTTTTTGCATCTCCGCCTTAGAGATATCAGCTGTTCCGCCCGTGCCCAGCTTGCAGCTGACCGACGCCGGGAAACCTTCAAGCTTCTCTGCTGCGGAAACGAGCCCAACGATAGCGGCGAGTAGGACGGAGCGGGCGAGCATCTTGGTGGTTGGGTGAGTCGTTGTATTTATACAAGACGGCTGGATAGCTGGTGAATTGAAAGACCTGACAAAGTCGTGTGAATATTCGATATTAAGATGGCAATTGACGCAGTCAATGTTATTGTAAAATTGGTTCTTAGAAATGACAATGCAGATCTCGTTACATCTTGGCCAACCTGCCGGCTGATCACAACTTATACAAGCCTCCTCTGCCTCAAGAACTAACAATAGAATCGGCGCGGATTCCTGCTGAAGTTCCTGCAACGAACCCTTGTGAGGCAGTTCAGGCCCATGCGGTCAGGCAAGAAACGAATCCAGCAGGCCGGATAGCCGCGCAAGACACGTCGGACTGCCAGAATACCCGTTGAAACCGAGCAAGGTTCTATCCTCAACGTTGTCTCAACACTGCTCGCTTAGCCGGAAGTTCGGACTTAGCCGCTGTCACGCGCGAGTCTGAGACGGCTAAGCTTCCAAACTTAACTTGGCTTTCCAGGGAATGAGGGATATTCGGTGGTGCAAAAGACCTCCTGCGATGAACCAATTCTGAAGAGCAGTTTGAGCATGAAGATTGTCCAGATAATGAGCAGATTATTCAGTCTCAAACCACGACGATTAAGCTTTTCCCCCTGAACTTTCGCCGGGCCTCTCCACATGGGAATAATGCAGCCATAGACCCCAGGCTCAGACTTCATGGCCGGCAAGCTGACAACTTGCCTTTTGGAACGACCTAGGCCTCAGCCCTATCCTACTTGGCTTTTGCAATGACACAAACTGTGACCGACGTTCTTTTTGGAACCTTCCGTACGCTTCTACCTCAGGAGAAAGCCCGGGAAGATTGGATCCTCGGGGTCTATGAAGAAGCTCATGCGCCCAACCAAGTTGGCGGAACCCCTAATCCGAGGAATGCAAGCCGGAAAACTGCTGACCGGGCTCGGCTGCTCTGACTGAATGGTTCCCTCAAACATAGTGGAGATGATGGATTCGTGAAGCAGCCTGGAGCTTCCCTCCCTGAGCCTTCCCTGAGCAAACAGCACGGCGAGCCTCGCACCGGTGCCAGATCCGCAGGGCGAGCGGTCGATTTGCCCATCAGCAAAGACGGTGACATTCCGCTGGTGTATCTCGCTGGCGCTCGGCTCGCCACCGTCCTCCTCCTCGTAGAATATCACGCCATAAAGATCATACGCGCCGTGATTCGCCCTCACCCCGAGAGAACTCTTGATCTCCCGCCCAAGCCTGATAAACTCCTCGTACCGGCCGGGTTCAACTTGCAGCCCGAGCTGCGCGACGTCCACTGACGCGTACACCGCGCCGGAGAATGCAAGATCGACGCTGACCTCCACGCCGCGGGAACGGACCACGACGGGCACGGCCTTGGCGAACTGGTAGCTCGGCACGTTGACAAAGTCCGCATGCACAGGCCTCCCCTGGATAATGAAGACGCGGGCGACGACCCGACCGGACGGCACGTCGATCACTACGTCAACCGCGCCGTCCCCTTTAGCAGGTGCTTCGACGATGCCCTTGGCGACAGCCCAGAAGCCCAGCGCGATGGTCCCGTGGCCGCATGCCGTGGAGAAACCGTCCTTGTGCCAGTACAGGACGCCAAAGTGGGCATCGCCGTCGTCTGCTGGCGTGATGAAGCCTCCGTACATGTCGGCGTGGCCGCGGGGCTCGTGGCAGAGCGACTGGCGTAGGAGGTCCAGGGCATGGCCTGGGGTCTGGACAATAGCTGAACGCCGCTGAGATACGGTGGACCTGTCCGGTAAATGGCCATCCGGGAGCTTCTCGACGATGCGAAAGGGCTCGCCGGCGGTGTGCCAGTCTTCGGTGTTGATCCAGTACGACGCCATCTGTTCGCTTGTCCAAGTTGCTGGATCGGACCTCAAAGACAAATACGTAGCAACGAATGGACTGTATGCTCAAAGTTTGTCACGGTTGCAGAGAGACGATGTCAGCAGTAAAGATGATGTTGATTTATCCACAAGACCTGAGGTGCGAGATGCCGGGTCGCCTCCCGGGCCTAGCGGCTGGTCATTCCGATGCTGGTGGCTGACGTATAGGATCCGACTAATCTGCGGAGGGCCGCACCAAAAAAAAAAAAAAAAAAAGTCCGAGCTTCGTTAGCATTTTCCCATCTAAACACGTCGCTCGCTCCTTCTGCTACACTTCACTCCGCGTCAGGAGCTTCGCTCCGGACCACCACTGCCCAGGTCACAATATGGGTCGCACAGTAAGCCCTTGCTGCTATTTCTCGAATTCGGACTGAGCCCATAACTCACTAAAGATGGAAGAACTGAGATGCAAGTCAAGTGAAGATAGGCAGGTCTGACACGCGATAAGCGGTGTTGGAAACAGGACCGA
This sequence comes from Colletotrichum plurivorum, assembly GCA_014235945.1. NCBI lineage: Eukaryota > Fungi > Ascomycota > Sordariomycetes > Glomerellales > Glomerellaceae > Colletotrichum > Colletotrichum plurivorum. Next base: position 174,565 of record WIGO01000060.1, read on the forward strand.
CAACGCCAAGGGCGGTCAATGGTGATGGACCGATAATTTCAATGTCGGTCCTCCAGACAAGGCACATGTTCAGTATGGAACGGGACTTGTATATAGTTGCGACTCGAGTTCGCTCGAGTCCTGCCCTTCATATTTCTTCAGCTATCAACCTCGTTGTTTCGAGCGGGTCAGAGCAACCAACTGTAGCACGAAGCAAAAGCTTCGGTAATGGTGCGCACGCATCATTATCCCCTGTTCTGACCTATATAGTTCTGCGCCCACAGTGACCAATTTCAGCGGGAGTAACACCTTGTGCCACTAGGTTGTATATGTCCCACGTTAGCCGCCGGGAGCCCGGCGGGGTTGTGTTGGTAGCTAAGCCTGACAGGTCGTGATAGTCTTCTGGTGTGTTGTACATGTACTGAAATTTTGTGCCTCCCAAGATTTCATGCCCCTTGTACGGAGTAATACTTGCGATTTGATTTGCATGCCTCTACAGTGCTTGAGTGCGTTCATTCGCGCAACATACAAGCACACCAACTTCTTTATGTCTGCCTGGCGAGGGAGCATCCTTTTTCGGGTATAGCGGTGTCACCTATAACTGTTGGTGAGACTATTGTGTCTCACGAAGGCGTACTGACCGATACATCTTGGATGTGGAAAAAGCAAGCGGCAAGAATGTGAGTGCGCCTGTCAGCCGTGTATCTTGGCGGTGAATAGTACAGGCTCTAACTACACTGCATGAGGGCTTCCTGACGTATAACCGCACTCCGTGGAATATGTGCTGTCCAAGGACATACAAGCCACAGAATGGGGAATGCCCTCAGCATCTACTAGTTGCTGATTGATGTTATCAAAAGGTGCGATAGACCACACGGAACGGAGGAGCGCTTCATAGGCCTGATTCCACGCTGCCGAGGCCCTCCGTGGGTACAGAAACAAATCGCCCGGCTTACCATTAGCCAAAAGTCCTCGTTTTATCCATTTACCTCACTAAGCTTTTAACCATTCCCCATTCCTGTTGCTGATCAGGTTTCCTGACAGTCTTGGCTTCGCCCGAAGGAATAGGCTCACCGATGTTCCAATAGCCGCTTGAGTGACAGTCAACCGATGCTGTGTCATCCTTCTGAACCGGATGGGACATTTGTGTTGCGACAGATTCAATGCAATGCTTGCGACCTGGCCGAACACCACGCGTGTTTCACAGCAGGATCAGATCATCAGAGAAGGCTTGGTAGGACTTGCGAATGCCGAGCGGTCATGCGTAATATGCATTGCAGTGGCTGGTATCCCGAGCCATTCCCTCTGATGTACGCAGTCTTTCAGTAGGAGAAGGTACCCACCAAGGGTAGTCAGAAGCTGTTCACACATATACCTTGACATCCAGGGCCCGAGGTGATAAAATGGCACTGCCTCCATAAAAAGCTGCGTTGCTTGTGGTATAGCGACACTGCGTCCTTCCCTTCTTCGCCCAACTCATTCTCTCAACAGCGTCCCTCCCTACTCAAGATGCAATTATCGTTCCGAGGCAGGCAGCTGATTCCACGGAGTCGCTGGAGAAGGGCTGCACTTGCCTTCGCCACCGCTGCATTCTTCACTTTCATAGTGAATCTATCTTTTATCATCTGGGCGACAGTACAGAAAAGCGAGGTCATTGAGAAGAACATCGACACAAGTATCGGGACCATCATAGAGGGCGGCCGCTCATACATCAAGGCTTGGAATACCGGTCTTCACGTCGTCATCAACATCATTAGCACGATCTTACTTGCCGGAAGCAACTATTGTATGCAATGTCTAGTTGCACCAACTCGAGCTGAAATCAACAATGCGCATCAAAGGAAAAAGTGGCTTGATATCGGCATTCCAAGTGTTCGAAATATCTTGAGTATCACATGGAAGAAGAAACTCCTCTGGCTGCTATTGTCTCTGTCATCATTACCGTTGCATTTACTGTATGTTATTCTTCTTGCGTATACTTCGCTAGACTGACTATGCTACAGGTTCAACTCCATGATATTTGCATCCATCTCGACGAATTTATATACCGTATGCATCGTCGATACTCAGTTCCTGGAAGCGGAAGATGTGAATTCCATGTCACTTCCCAATATCGAACGGCAGAAATCGTTCCAAAATTTCCATGAAGCTTTCAAGAACAAGATGCTCCAGCATCGCAACCTGGTCGAATGCCTTGGCGACTACGGGACTACTTTCCAGGCTTTAAGAGGTGACCTTCTGCTTGTTGTGAGTAACAAGACTATACTAACTAACAACACCTACTCACAACGCATTTTCACGGGAGGCGCAGTAAACAGAAGCATTGACTGGATGTGCGAGAGAAACGATTACTATCAGAGATCGTATATTCCTTGCGACGAGATGATTTCTGACATCAAGAACCAACCCGGTAGCCCATGGAAACCGTTTGGTTTTACGATTCAGGACTGTTACAGCCAGGAGACACGGGAGCATTCTAAGTTACTCTTCAGCAGTACGATTGGCTGGATTGTGACTATTCTCAATCTCCTTAAGGCTGTCCTCATGCTCTTTGTGGCATATGGAGGTAGCGGGAGGCCGATATTGACCGTCGGAGACGCCCTGGCATCATTTCTCCAAGAACCTGAGGAATATACGAAGGACATGTGTCTCAATTCGAAGAAAGACTTCAGCAAAAATACGTGGAATGAGACTCCTCGGCAGTTTGATCCTACTTCACGACGAAAGTTCACTGCTGGGAGTCTTGGTCGATGGGCTGCGTTCGTTGTACTGTGCAGCGCAGCCGCTCATGCAAACAAAGCAAATCGAGGCTCGATTTGATAAATTTGAACACCTTTTCCCTAGGATTGGTTACGTTGGCTAATTGGCCAATCAACCAAGCAAACATAAGGGCACGTGACCACCCCAGAACA
>WIGO01000061.1:0-91099 GCA_014235945.1 Colletotrichum plurivorum
CTAGAAGAAATGACTAAACGTACTATGTTAGATGACAACTCTAATGGTGGCTAACTTCGTAAGCAAAGTGGGGCTAGAAACAACGAACGGACGGGACGGACGTCAACAATGATGGACGGAACTGCGGAAGCAAGTTGATAATTTCGAAGACTGTTTATCGTTGGATGAATGAATGATGGAGAGAACCGTTCCATCGTCAGACAGAACTTTCGGCCATTTCAGGTACCTAAAGTGCATCATCCCCAAAACTCCTTCCTACACTACCAACGTTTTCTCAATTCCATCATGGCAGCTTCCGATGGCCAGCACCCGCCCTCTTCGCCTCGGAAGTCACCACTAGTATTCACCGATGTCGTACTTACCTAGGTAGGCAGTCATTGTCATTCAGTTCCGCCTTAAGCAAGCATGCGATCTGACTGAGACTTATGATCGGTCCACGTGTGCCGGGTGAGGTACGAACACAAATGCAAACTGGATGAAGGTCAATGACGGGACCATTTGCACTTTTTTTTTCCGACGAACTGTTTTCAGACTCCGTGGATGGATGAGGCAAGATTGTAATTTAGTATTATTGTCTGATTGCCACATCGGCTCTTTCCCATCGTCCATACATGCATGTCCACCACATATTCAAGCCCCTAGTTCAGGCCGACGCTGATGGCAGCCAACGCCCAGTCCATGAATCCGGCGTTGGTGTCCAGGATGTTGGTGTTGAACTCGGCCGTGGTCGGGTAGAAGTTACCAGAGGGACCAAACTCCAGGGTGTAACCGTAGACCTTGTTCACACCGGGCTTGGCCCAGAAGCGGGAGAAGGCGTAGTCGTCGCTGGCGCCCGAGGTGGGGTACAAGCCGACGGCCTGGATCGAGGTGTAGGCGCGGCCGCCGACGGCCTTCATGGCGTTGACCATGGCGGTGCCGACGGTCCTGATGTTGGAGAGGTCGACAGCGGGGATGTACTCCTTGTAGGCCGAGTCGCCCACGGGGCCGCGCTTGCCATCGTAAGCGGGGTTGAGGAAGTTCATGGTCGACGTCGTCGTCTGGTCATCGTCGTCACCCCAGCTGTAGAGCAGGTCGCCGACGGCGGAGTGGATGTCCATGAACCACCTGATGTTGGGGAACGAGTCGTAGACGGAGACAAGGTTCTTAGTCTCGGACTCAGAGGCAGCAGCAGTGCCGTAGAAGACCTCGGAGGAGGGCGAGGTGGAGGCGGGCGACTCGGAGGAGTCGAAGTACTTGCGGAAGTTCCAGAGGAAGTCGAAGTTGCGGTTGATGTCGACACCAATGGAGCTGCCACTGGAGCCGGACTTGGTGTTGCGGTTCTTGCGCCAGAGAGAGTTGGTGGCCTGGTCGTGGGCGACGCCGTCGGCATTCACCAGGGGGAAGAAGACAATGCCGGCTTCGAGGACGCTCTTGACTTGGGCATTGGTGTACGTCTTCTTTCCGTAGGCCAGACCGCTTCCGGACTTGTTGGCGGCCAGCAGGTCGGAAACCCAGTAGATGATGTTGTCGGGACCGCCACGCTCGCGGGCGTGGACGGCGGCGCTGAAGTACAGATGGTACTTGGACTTGTCGGAACCGGCACCGACGTAGTAGGCGTACTGGGAGGCGCCGTTGAAGGTCTTGGACGGCAGGGTGAGGGAGCCAATGCCGTAGTTCTTGACGAGGGCGTCGGCGGCCGACTTGATCTCGGCAACATTCATGATGCTGGAGATGGTCTTGCCCGCGGCCTGAGTTCCGAGGCCGACGGGCGAGATGGTTCCGGCAGCAAAGCGGTCGCCGGTTCCGATGGGAGCGTTGGCCCTCTTGTCCAGCGACCTCCTGTGGAGCGAGACCTCGGGCACCAGCTCGTACTCCTTGGACAGATGGGCGATCTGGTCCTCGGTGAGCCAGGCGTGCAGCTTGTAGTGGCTGCCATCTTCGCTGCGCTTGGCGACGGCTCTGCAGCCAAAGTCGTACGTGTCATTGCGGACGATGTCCCTGGGTACGTAGTCAGTATGACTTGCCTCGTCTATCAAGAGGATATTCACGGATTGAGAGGTCTCACCTGAAGTGCTCGGGGGTCGGCCCCTGGAGGTAGACGGGCAGGAGCTCGGCGAGTACGACGGTGCTCTGGAGGATCAGAGACGCAATGAGGGAGTACTTCATGATGGGCGAACCGGTACGAAAGCGAGCGAAGGAGCAACGAGCGAGAAACGGGCCGCGGCCAAGAATGCAGAGGGGGCTTGGCCTGCCTTTACATAGTAACAGCTGCCCAGTCACTGGCAGTCAGTGTGATAATATCTGGTCCGGCTCCCACGCTCGCGTGGCTGCAATTGCCTCATTTCCTCCCTCACCTTACCCACTGCACGCAGTGCACTGCCGGTCACTATCTCCAGCGAGTCCAGTCCACCTGCCGTGCAGGGCATAGCTCCCTCGGGATACAGGTTGCACGGGTGGTACAAGTGGGTACCTACATCAGTGCTGTTGATTTGGCAACCCGGCACTGGATACCACCTTCCTCCCGCTTTCACAATGCCAGCGGAGGAGCCGATCCCACCGGTGACCGCGCACCTCCTTTGCACCTCCTTTTTGCGTTGTGTTTTCCGGTGTGGGGTGACAACCGCCAGCCAGTCGGGACTCCCCCAGTGGATCGCCACAGGAGGCGCTGTTATTGGGGTCCATTCTCTCTTTCCTGAATCGGACTGACTCCCGCGCAGGCCCAGCCGCTTGATTGGCCAGAAAGACCCATGCTGCGCTGGGGTCGAGTCATGCCAGCTGGAGTTTGACTTTGACTTGAAAGTGCTCGCTGCTCAAGCGGCCGGTAGTGATGACACAGCACTGGACGTCGTTGAAATACAGGCAGAAAAGAGCTCTGGCAACCAATACCTTGAGCTTTGAGCGAGCTGATAAATGTTCTACAGTGATTAAAGTCTATCCGAATTCCCTCTTAAACTTCTTGGACCATTTCACTGGTTCTACAGCCATTAATCTCCTCAGCCCATCCTAGTGGCCCCTACCTTCTGGCATCCATGATGCCTTCGTCGGTTGGCTTCACCTTTTCCATGGCCCGAAGTGTAGCTTCCGCTCTAGGTGCAATTTCTTGGTTGAACAGACGAACTAGATCCGCCTTCGTCTTTGTCTTCTGATACGAGACCTCGTGCGTCAGCAGAATGTTGCGGAGTCTGGGGGCGGGCAGTGTGAAGGCGTCGAATCCCGGAGCGAGATAGGAGACGTCATCGTAGATTGATGGCGTGTTCGTCAGCGCTGCCGTCGCTTTCGTTGAATCACGGCAGGGCTCCGGAATATTATCCGAAGGCATGGGGCTTATTCGGGCTCCACTTTCGACCGACGCGGCGGACTCCGTCGCAGTACTTTGCGGGCATTCGCTGGAATCCGATCGATGCCTTTGTATGTCAAGCGCTTCGCAGGATGTTTCCTCTGCATGAAGAAGTAGATTGTGGGATGCAGCGAGGTCGAAGAGCGTGATCTTGCGGGTCCTAGGAGGCACTCGAATATTTGCTTTTTCGAGAAGAGCCCTCAGATTGGCAACGCTGAGATCGTCTGCTGTGGAGATTGAAGAGGCCATCGCTTCCACGTAGTGTGTTGCTGAAGAAACCCAAGGGCTTGGAGCTCGGGTAGTACAGAAACCGCCCATAGACAGCAATTGACTCTGTGTGTGCCGATGTTTGACTGAAGTTGTCAAACAAATGGGCGCTCCCGAACCTGTAGCATAACACCGGCAGCCTATTTTGCGACAGATCCAGTGCAGATGTAACAGAAGCAACGGCGGGAAGACAGACCATGACGTCGGCCTCTAATTCAATGCGGAAAGCGCTACATCTTGGGTTGGTATACTTGGACTCGCATTACATATTCGAGCAGGTAGGTACGGAACAGCCACCGGAAGGCGATTTAGGTAGGTCTGTTTTTCAAGCAGGACTCTCATACGTTAACCTACCTGGGTACCTAGCCAGGAAGCGGCAGGTACCTATCTACCTAGGCAGGCAAGCACCGATGGAGGTAGCTACCTCCCTGAACTCGACTTCACTTTGTTTTTTCCTGACGGTCTTGCCATCTTCTTGGTTTCTACCTTTTTCTTAACCAACAAATTATGGCATCGACAAGAACTTACCGCGACAACTGAGTGTCGGTTTTTGGGTTGGTCTGCCTAAGAAAGTACCTTGCACGCGATCCGTATTGTCCTTGCCGGAAAGTATTTTCGACTCGCAATTATAAGCTGCTGGTTACAATCTGACGGTCAGACAAGGCCGTGAGCCTTCCTCTCATCCTCCAATGTGCGCAGTCTTCTTCTCGGCTCTTGCCGACCCTGATACTGCAGGAAACAACCCGCTCTGGACCCAACCGTCGCTTCAACCGGATTGCCTCCCCGGCCTCGGCCTCGGCGGATGCTCTCGCTACTGGGGGCCCTGTAGAAGCCCGCATCGGCCTTCGCGGCAGCCCACGAGCATCCTGAATCGTTAGCAGACGACACCTAGGGGTTCCAGAAGCCACTTTCAGGCAACCATGAGGCACTGAGAGATGTGGTTCTAGCAACTCCACAGAGGTGGCCAAAATCGTGGAGCAACTGCCCAGGCCGATCGCTGATTCTCCCCCATTGAACTCGACGCCCGATAGTCTTCCGGCGGATACCTCGTCGCAGCAACCCCCACCAAACTCCGGAGCAGAACAGAAAAAGGAGGTTTCTGCTTCCACAACGATCCCCGTTCCTCAAAAACTCCCTATTGCGTCTAATGACAGGAATCAGCCCGAGCCCCGGTCGCCAGGCCATGCCCAAGAACCACTAACTGTCAACTGGCTTCCGTCAAAACCCAACCCAAGAAACTCTTCGAAACGAGAGGCTCGTCTGTGGAACAACGTCATGGCGCGCTTCAATGACCGTCAACGCTTCGTCTCCCAGTGGCGACCACAATCAATATCTCGGTCAAGCGAGCAACTGGTGTTTGGCCCTGACCGCCCGTTCGGAGGAGTGAGTCTAATATGGATGGTTGAAAGCTGGCTCAAAGGGTGTAGCAGGGCAGGACTGTGACACGTCACCTGATGCGTGTTCCTTTCGTTGGTCTTGAGGTGGTGCTCAGAAGGCTCAGGTGGTTGTAATGGTATATGTTGAACCTTGACGATGGAAATCGCCACATACGACCATACCCATTGGAAAACTCGGGATCCCGTCCGCTCTCCCATAGATAAGCCAATGAGGGCCGGATTAGTAGTTGGGTCGGTGACGACCAGCGAATACCTGGTGTTGTATGTATTATTTTGCTTTTGGTGGTTTAATTTGGTGGGTCCCTGACGATAATTCCCCCCCTCCGGCTTTAGACTGATTTCCCATGCATTAACACTTGGTTTTTTTCTCTTTCAGCGCTGAAATCCACACATCAGACGGAACTTCAGCTGCTTGCTTGAAGTTTTTTGTCGGTTTGTCCTGGCGGCGTGCCTTCTCAGCCCGCTGGTCATGTAGCATCACCTACGAAAACAAGTAAGCCCACTGATGTTCTGTGGAATACCGCTCTGTGACGGGATCAGAACAGTTGTAAAGTGATGATGAAATGCAGCTACACTAGAGCGATTTTATAGCTTCTCAATTCAACGCTATTCTAGTGGTTGCGCTTTGATCTACTGTTTACCGCTGTAGCAGGATGATAAAAGTCTTGCGGCTGCCTTTCTTCGAACAGGGTTCACACCACCCAGTCCTCGTCGTCCCACGCCTCGTCGTCCAGCTTCTCGGCAGCCCAAACGATTGCATCCCTGATGAAGCGGAAGATGGGGACGATAATCCACTAGTAGATAAATACCATTGCTACCGCCTGTGCCGTCCACCTCAGTACCGGGCCGCGCTCGTCCTCCAAGTCCAGCAAAGGCTGCACTACGTCAATCCCGTCGTTCTATGGCAGACTGTCCTCACAGTCTGGTGCACTCCGATCGTGATTGCTTGCTGGGTTTTTGCTTTGGCCCGATTGCGACCTTAATCGGCTTGTCGTGTTGTTGTCCCGGACTCTGTGACTCGATTTGACTGAGCCGGCGGGAAACTGGGGGCTGGCTCTTGAATTGGCTGGAGTTGCTGTTGATGACGACGCAACAGTGGCTCTTGGCTCGTAACGTCCGTATGTGTCTTCGTTCTCGAGAGAGGATCTTGTTATGGTGTTTGTCGTGGGACAGGCGGCTTTTTGGGGGATTGATAACGTGTTATCTGTGTTTCTGACTGGCATGTATTTTGGATGGACATGGAGAGATGGTTGCTCTAGGCAAAGAGAGATTGGCTTGCTTCGTTGTCTAGGAGGTCTCCGGTGCTTGTCACGTGCCATGCATTTGGCTTTATCGATGGGCGCAACTGCAACTCAGCGAGTACGCAGCAGGTGCAGCTTTCAGCTCAGGTCGGGAACCCGCTGGTGGTTTTCGCAGGAATCCGTCGCCCAAGACAGAAGGACAGAGTCGTCGTAGGGGTCTAGGGTTGCTTCCACTGATGCCCTTTCCCTTAAGTACCAGGGCGTCGTTTCCCAGCCGCTGCCTCCTTGGCAAAATGCAACATAATGACAATCTTTCCGGGCTCTAGGAGAAGAACTCCACCAATCCCATCAAACAAAATCCAGTATTTCTCCTTCGCAATCACCAGTATTTCCGACCCCAAGTTGCAGGCCAAGCAGGCGCGTGCCGCTCGCGCCAGGGCCAGAAGGGTAGCCAAGAAGGCAGAGAAGGAGCGCCTCAAGGAGGCCCGCATTGCCCGCATGGCTCACGCGAGAAGCGCTCGCAAGCTGAGTGAGCTTCCCTACTTCCCCGCCCATGGCATTTGGGGAGAACCCTGGCTAATCACTCGGGCAGGCACCGACAAGGTCGTCAAGGCTGGCTGGCAAGTGAAAATCAGCAAGCAGCTCGGAGGACGCGGATCTGTCGGGGAACTAAACAGGATGGCACCTCTGGCTTGCAGATGCAGACGCTGGTATCTATAGAAAGCTTTCATTTAGCCCATACGCAGACGTTCGCGCCAGGCGTCAATTCACAAAAAACTTTCCGTTGCCAGTGGCGTCGCTTGCCAGCCTGACAGTCATGTGATGTGGCTTTAACGGTGGCTGCACCGATCGAGGCATAGGTAGCCCGGTTGGGAATCCGGGCCATGGAAGCGAAACATTGTACATTGTCAAAGTAGCAGATCTTTTCCTTGAGTTTTCAAAAACTAAAATGGACATTGTCCGCATGCGTCTGCCTATGCAATTAAGTTGCATTTTATCACCGTTTCGTTGTCTCCATCTTCTGCATTTACACTACAATGTATAGGTTCACAGGGAGGTCGGGCTGGTGGGACCTAATCGAGCATGGACGGGATCTTCCCGTCCTTGGCAACCGAAACTCCCGATTGGTCTGACAACGAGACTACTAGACGAGTCTATTGCTCTTGTCCTGCCAAGGCAATTGACACACGCCATCTTGGAAGAAAGCAGACACTTTGGACCTTAATGACACATGGTTCTGTAGCTAGGAACCCGAATGATGAACTATGTAATCCGGAGTATCCCTAGTCCCAGCCCGGGTTGCGTTCGAAGATTCGTCTATCATGCTTACCTAACATCAGCCCCTGCTCGCGGTTTACATCCGTCCCCCGTCACACGAGATGCAAGTGCCCATCACAGTGCCTAACTCTTATACGAGGTAAGGCTCGGCTAAGGAAGAGCTGTGCTACATGACGGCTGTCGTCCAACATTAACTGTTAAGCCGTCGGGCGTTGCGCAGTGCCGCGTAGCCAAACCAGCGTTCAGTCTTACCCCCTGCTGCCCCTCACCCTATCGCTCTCACCTTCATTCTTAGCCATTGAAGAGTCACCCATCTCGTGTCACTGGGAGGAAAAGCATAAGCTTGATTCTTTGGCGCAAGTCCTCCTCTTGGGTTTGCAACAACACTACTCCATGCGAAAACAGTCTTTACTGCCCCTCACCTTGGTCGCCGCTCCCAGGATGCCGGATGACACGTAATGGGCTGTTCATTCCCCACGTCCAATTCGATAGCAAATTCTCTCGTAGCCTCACAAGCGAAGGCCCTGCTTCTCAATGTGAGATTGCCACGCCTGTTCCTGAGAAGCGATAAGTAGGTAACAGTGTCCATCAGGCTGTAGGATTGCTTCGCCGCCACATCTCAAGCCCATAAGCATGCCGAGACATTGGTTCTGAATGTCGTTCGCATCATATAGTGCATCGACACCAATCAAAATGACGCGAGTGAAACAAGGAAATGCAAAGGAACGGGAGCGAAAGCCCCCCCAACCACCTTTCGGGGTACTTTCCTAATTCCTATACCGTGGCATATCGGATTAATACTACGAGAGGTCGATGAACTGAAGTTAAGAAGGTACTTGGCCTTGCACAATCAAATATGTCCATAGGAGCACAGCATGAGAACCGAGACCTTGTCAGCTTGGCCAGGAAGAGTTGCCACCGGAATACACACTACTTAACTCTTGGTATACCTGCCTAGCCACCCGGAAGCCCCGTGTTTCTTCCAAGTCTTTTCGACACACTCTCAGAAATGCGTGTGCGCTTATTCCACGTTCTTAGCCCCCTGCTTCTTGGATCAGGCGCGGCCTCCCAAGGCTGCTTCTTCCCCAACGGTTCTCCAGACAGCAAGGGGAAGAAATGCTTTGACCCTCAGGACGGAAAGGCTTCAGCATGCTGCTGGAACGATGATTATTGCCTCACCAATGGACTTTGTTTGGAACCGTTCAAGTACACACTTTATCGGGCGTCTTGCACGGACGCGGCATACAAATCGGATGGATGTCCTACGATGTGCCTCAACTATTGTTAGTATCGCTTAATCTTCTTACTCAATTACTCTGAGCGCGATTTAAACTGACCGATTGATTCATTTCCAGCCACATCCGCCCACCGAGGAGTATGGCCGTGTAAAGATGGAAATCTCTGGACATGCGAGGACTCGTCCGAACTTTGCAAGGTGTCGACGTTCCGGATGCAAAGTCCCGGAAACATCATCTTTAACACGGTTGCCAAGTCTAACCTTGATGCTGACCTCTCCAGCGCCAATGCTAGCGTCAATGCTGGCGTATCTGTCGGAGCAGCTGCAGGCATCGGCGCGGGCGTGGGGATACCGCTCTTGATTGTCATTGGTATACTGACGATCTTGCTCCTGCGTGAAAGGAAGAAGTTTCGAGCAGCCAACTCGACAACGGCTGGTGTTGCACCAGAAACTCAGTCTTCGAAGCCGGGCACCACGATGTCTTCGCCCGGGTGGCATCACCACGAACCTACCAGAGGGCATGGGGAGGGGGCAACAGAGCTGGCGACGGGTGTAAGGCATGAGTTGCCTCAATATTAGCTCGGGTTCCAAGATATTTGGGAACAGGACTCATCCCACTGTCAAAACAGAACCCGGCTAGGATTGTCTATAGTAGGCATGGACGCCACATTTGCGCAGCAAAACAGCGTTTAATTGGTCTCGGGCACATAGATAAGAGGCTCATCTCCCACAAGCACCAACAATAACGAGTAGCGACGATGACGGACGACAGCGATGATGACGGACGACAGTAGCTGGGCGTTTTCGTTATGACAGTCTCGTAATAGCATTGCTGCCAGAGATTCCTTCTATTTGCCAACTAATCTGTCACGTCTTGGAGTTATATTTGTTGATCATCACCCTCTGCACTGTGCCAGCGAGTTTCTGTAGATTTTCAGACCCCATGATCTCAAGTGTGGCCAGGTCAACCCCCAGCCATTGTCTAATCCACGCTCTTATCTCGATGCTTATCAACGAGTCCATACCGAGGTCCGCCAGTCGTGATTGCAGGTCGAGATCGGCGTCTTGCCGTAGCTGAAACTTGCACAACGTCTTCCCGATGTGCGTGGCAAGGAATGTAGTCGTTTCCTCCGACTGGAGCGAAACAATATTCGACTTCAACTCCCGGATGGCGCGGCCGAGCTCCTCGTTCGACGTGAGATCCGAGCCCGAAGTGCCCGCAGTGTCTTCTGTTTCCTGGTTGCGCAGAGCCAGCATCCGCCTATCCTTCTTCCAGGGAACACGACATGTTTTCGAAGCCAGCGGCATCGTAGATCGCATGCCCATGGCCATTGAGTGTGTTTGCACGCGGCAGGAAGCAGAACCGGGGTCGGAGGCAACTTGTGGCTCCATCAACATGCGCTCGATGCAGTCCAGCAGCTCAGCTTCAGTGTTGAACCACTGCCCTGTCGCCCTGGCCGAGTCAGCCGCTTCGGGCCGGTCAGCGACGTAGCCGACATCGCTGATGAAGCCGACGTTGAGCACACTGGCAGCCAGTCCCAGTTGGCGTCTGTAAGAAGCGAAAGATTCCATGTATGCGTTCCCAGCGTGGTAGTTGGCCTGTCCCCACCAACCGCTTGTGGCAGCTGTAGAGCTGAAGAGGAAGAAGAAGTCGACTGGCAAATTGGGCTGCTGGGTCAACAGAGCATCGTGGAGATTCTTCGCCCCGTCAACCTTGGGCTGTAGTGCCGTGAGCCAGTCGGGCCAACTCATACTGAGAAAACTGCTGTCCCGAAGAAGCATGGCTGCATGCAACACGCCCCCGACTGGCATCTTGGCAGTCTTGATCGCCCGAGCAACGTCGTCATACTTGGCGACGCTACCCGACACGAACTTGGCTTCACATCCCAAGGCTGCAAGCTCTCTGGCGAACCTGTCGTGTTGTGGCAGAGAGCCGGCAGAGCGCGAGAGAATGATGATCTCCTTAGCCCCTTTCTCTGCAAGCCACGTAGTCACGCCCACGCCCAGGGAGCCCAAGCCACCGGTGAACAGATATGACCGATCTTGTCGAAGTGTGAGCGTCTTTCTGACGGGCTCGGTTGGCAGAGTATCTGCAGCAGCGTCTCCTGGCATTTTGACGACGAGCTTGCCTATGTGCTGGCTCTTCTGCATTTGTCGGAACGGCTGAGAAATCTGCTCGGCCGGGAAGGTGGAAGCAATCCAAGGCTTGACATGGCCCTGAGTCCACAGATACAAGACCCGCTCCAACATGGCTCTGACGACTCGCGGCTTCCGGATCCAGAGGTGCGTCAGGTCGACGCCAATGAATGCGCGATTGGATTCGAACTGTTCCATGGCCAGCTTTCCATGCCCGAGGAAGTCCCTCCGGCCGAGCTCAATGAATGTGCCGAATTCGGCCACGCACTGCCAGGATGCATGAAGAAGTTCTCCGGACACCTGATTGAGGACGATATCAACGCCGCGTCCGTGCGTGGCTGCCAAGATCCCGGGCAAAAATGTGGTGTCCCGAGAGTTAAAGATGCGCTCTGGGGAGATGTTGCACTCCTTGACCAGGAATTCCCTCTTGTCTTCACTGCCGACAGTACAGTAGATCTGCCGGGAAGTGTCAGTTCTGCTGGAAATCTCGAAAGCCACGATGATTAGTATCTCAACTTACATCAGCTTCTAGCATCTGGGCAAGTTGGACGGCCGCTATACCCACCCCTCCGGTCGCGCAATGGATCAGAATACTCTTCAAAAGCGATAAATGTTAGTGACCAGCTAGACCAACGTTTTCCACCCACTTCATCAACAGCAGGTAATCGGGAATCTGCTACGTACCATCCCTTTGGTGGCTTTGCCCAAGTTGAATAGCGAATGGAAAGCGGTGCAGTATGCGACGGGAATACTGGCAGCCTCCTCGAAGCTCATCTTCATCGGGATCTTGCAGCACGACTGTTGCGATACAGTCTTGGTGTTCGTGAAACAACCGCTCGAGATGACGGCAACCCGATCGCCACGCTTCACTTTGTCAACATCCGGTCCAGCTTCCGTGACAACGCCAGCACATTCCAGACCAAACCCGGAGTCAATGGCTGCCGCGTCGGTTATGACGCCTTGGGCTATAAGTACGTCTTTGTAGTTCATCCCAATCGCTTTGACGTCAATCCGCACTTCGCCAGGCTGAAGGGGCGGAGGCGCCAGCGGCTTCCAGAAGAGCGTGTCCGTAAGACCAGGTCTTTTCTGCTCCAGCTTCCGCACTGTCATTTCTGGCGGAGGAGGTTGTTGAGAGTCTTCCGAGAGAATTGAGGAGTGGTAGCGCCCGATGAGAAGCTTTCCATCCACATATGCCCACTCGTACTCAGGGTCTGAGTCTGGGTCGTCGGAGACACGCTTCTCGAACTCTCCAAGCACGTCAATGACACGAGCCACTGCTGCAATGGAGAAGTTGTCGAGTTCGAGGGTCGCAAAGTTGATTCCCAACTCGGTGCGAAGAACCCGAGCGAAGCCAATGACAGGTGCGTAGTTTGGTTCCACGCCCTTGCCAACCTGGCACGGACCTGTAAGCCAGAGAATGCCGCATCCGCCATCGTGAGCAGCTTTGAGAAAGCGCTGGAGGTGGCCAAAGGTTTCTTCAGCTAGACCAGCAAGAAGCGGTGAGGCCATGTCCAGAATGGAAAGGACGTCTTGGCCTCGAGGAGGCTGTGGCTCCGAGTCCTCAAGAACATACTCATCAACTTCGTATTCAGCCTCCCGCAGGGCACCACGGATGTGCTGATCTTGTTGGCCTGCGCGTTTGAGGAGTGTCACCCGTTTCTCACGGAGCGAATGCGGTGCTGGCCGACACACGATGTTGTTGTTTGTATAGCCGTCGAAACTGTTGGCGATATCGCTGAATCCAGCCCCCAAGAGCTCCGTCTGCCAACGGTCAAAGTCGACATGGGGCTTGGAGATACGGCCATCGGTCTCACCGAGCCACCAGCCAGATATGACACCGAAACAGTGGTTGATCCATGGTGTGACGGGTGAGATCTCTTGCAAAAGGAACCAACCCTGGGGGTGTACCAACTTGCGTATGTTCGTCAGTGTCTCTCGCAGGTTCGGCGTGGCGTGCACGACGTTCCACGCTATGACGAGGTCGTATGACTCGGCTTCGAATCCCTGCTCGAGAGGATCTTTGCTGATGTCAAGCAAGGCGAATTCGAGTCCTGGGTATTCCTTGAACCTCTCCTTCGCGTCGGCGAAAAAGCCGCTAGAAATATCCGTGTACGTGTAAGACTGGTACATTCTCTTGCCGTCGGCCGGTGTCAAGCCTCGAAATGTGCTGGCAGTCGCACCTCCTGTTCCGGCCCCAATCTCCAACACCCGGAGGTTCGGTTTCTTATGACCGATCAACGACATGAATGCCGTAGATTCGGTGTCCAGAAGAAGGCAGTCATAGACACGTTGCAGAACACCGTCCGCCAGGAGCAACTCCAACTCGCTGGTTTCACCGCTGAAAATGCCCTCGCAGCTGGAGCTGACACGGTGGATAGCAGTTGCCGGCGCGTGGACCTCGGTCCCCTGTAGCCGACCGAACAGGGACGCAAGCTTCTCATCTCGTGCCTCGGCCGTCATGGAAATGAGGTTGGCAGGGTCGAGCACACCGGGACATCTGAAAGAGCCAGAATCAATGCTGGAAATTGTGTCCTCGATCCACTTTCGGTATTTTCTCAGATGGTCGCGACTGGGTTGAGGAGCCCGGCGGATGTTGTCGAGTGTGCGCGTTAAGGAGAGAATATTGTACTGATCCAAAAGCCGGTAGAGTCGCGCCTTCTCGGTGGTAATAGCCGGAGAGATGAGGGAGGAAGGGTCGATAAACTCGATGTCTTCACGCCACTCCAGTTGGGCAGCTCCATGAGGATTCGGGTTCATCACGTTGCCTTCGGCCGTTTCGCTGATCTTCGACAGTTGCCAGCCTTTGGATCTCACAACGACACCACGGCCGTCAACAGATGCAACGAGGCTTCCGAGGAAGGACCCAAGCCTCTGTTCCGTAATCTTGGCGAGGAAGCTCAACTGCTTGGCTCCGTTGGGCGGAGGGGTAAAGGTGAACTCGTCGACGTAGGCAACAAGAGCCAATGTGCGGCAATTTTTTGTCAAGCCGTGTGCGGCAGCCACATACAAGCTCTGGACCAACCGATCCAAAGCTCCCGGGTGTACAGAATAGTACATCTCCTCTCCCGGACGTAGATCAAGGCTCAAAGAGGCCGCGACCTGCGGTGACAATGGGTCGGCCACCATGTTCATGCCGGTGAAGCGGGGACCATACTCCAGGCCCATAGATCTGAACTTGCGATACCAGGAAGTCGAGGAGCACACTCTCGGAAAGGCACTCCGCGCGGCCTCCGCGCTGGATAAGATGTCCAGGCTGCCGGTTGGTTCGCCGCCATCGCCACCACGAACTTGACCAGAGGCGTGCTTCACCCAGCTTCCGTCACGGTAACTCGAGATTGTAAAGCTGTACCAATCTGAGTCGGTTGAGTCTGTGAGACCGATCCGGCTCATCTCGGTAATGATCTCTGTCTGGCTCTCGTAGGTCATGGGCAGAGCAGCACTAAAGCGCACATGCTTGCAGGTGAATCCGACTTCGCCCGTGAGCTGCCGAACAGCCTCGCCAGCCATGCACAAGTAGGAGACACCTGGTAAAATGATGGCCCCCTCGACCTCGTGCTCTGCGATCCAAGGGACGTCTTCGAGACGCAAGAGGTTTCGCCAAGCTGGGTGGGCAGTGGTGCTCTGGGAGACCCTGCTGCCAAGGAGTTCGTGGTGTCGGAACTTCCGAAGGCGGTACTCTTCCGAGATCCTAGACTCGTGCCAGAGGGGCTCTTCGTAGTGCCAAGGATACGATGGAAGATCTGAGAGAACGTTCTCCTTCTCGATGACGCGGTCCAGTGCTACCGGTTGGTTATACAGCCACATCTCGCCCACGGCACGAAGTAGCTCCTCGTGAGAGTCTTTGCCGCGGGTAAGAACGTTGATGTACTCGGCGGTAGCATTCTCAGCTCCCAGGATCTGGCGAATGGGACCTGCAAGGGCGGAGTGCGGCCCAATCTCTAGGAAGATCTTCTCCGACTTCTCGGCGTGCAGCGCCCCACGCACGGCTCCGTCGAACAGAACAGGCGACACCAGATTCCGAATCCAGTACTCAGGACCGAAGTCAGCGGCCTTGGAAAGGATCTGATTTGTGACACTTGAGATGAATGGCGTCTTCGGGTCATGAGGCTTGACGTGTGGTTTTAGAAGATCAAGATACTGTGAGGCAATGACTTGCATATGATGCGAGTGATAGGCTCTGTCGACTTGCAAAGCCCTAGCAAGGACACCCGGGTGTGCGTTCTGGATGTCCTTGATGACCAAGTTGAGCGGGCCTTTGTCGCCAGTGAGTGTGACACTGTTGGGGCTGTTTTCGCATCCAACGAGAACCCCAGACCGGAGATATGGTGTGACCTGCACCTTTCCGAGTCCAATAGCGGCCATACCGCTAGCTGGTATTGACGCAGATCCCAAGACTTGACCGCGGTAGTAGGCGATGATGATTGCTTCACCCTTGGTGATTGCCCCGCAAGCGTAGGCCGCTGCGATCTCTCCTGACGAGTGACCGAGGACTGCCCCTGGCGTAATGTTGTAAGTTTCCAGGAGGTCAACGAGGGCCAGTTGAAGAGCTGCGCAGCAGACCTGCGAGATCTGCCCGTCGTTGATCATAGATGTCCTCTTGGGTGCTAAGATGTGATCTGTTTTCGTCAAGCATGTTAGCTTTCGGTCATCAGAAACCCCTTGACCATGCGGTCGACGCTCGTACCTGTCAACTTCCAACTCGGGGCATCTGGCAGTTGTTGCAAGATGTCGTCCAACTCGGTCATTGAAGCTCTGAATGGGGGAACATTCCTTATCAGAGACTTTCCCATCTGCGCCCACTGCGCACCCTGCCCGGTGAACACAAAAACAAGCCGTGCAGCATCGTACGGACCATGACGAGCCGACTTGACGACCGGCAAGTCATCGATACCGTTGACTACCAAGCAAGCACGGTGGCTCAGTGTGTCCCGCCTCATGGCCAGGGTGTACGCGATGTCGCCCAGTCGGTCTGGATGGGCCAGACAATAGGCTTGATGACGCTGCACCATCTTCTCAAGCGCTTGAGGGTGCTTGGCGGAGAAGAGAAGAAGCTTAGGAAGCCCCGATCCGATCGTTGCCGGAGTAGGAGAATTCTTCGCTTTAGGGTCCTTTTTCTCGATTCCCAAGTGAGCAGCCGAGGCAAGGAGAGCATAAGCGTTTGAACCGCCAACTCCGTAGGAGCCGACACCAACAACCCGATCTCTGCCCTTGGGCCAGGGGATAGGTCCCGTTGGAACCTGAAGCTGGTAACGATCAAACGGAATTTTCGGGTTGGGGTTTTTGAAGTTGGCGTTCGGGGGAATGGTGTCGTTCTCCAGAGCAAGCGTCATCTTCAAAACACTGGCAAGTCCGGCTGCACCTTCGACATGCCCAATGTTGGTCTTGACAGAGCCGATGTAGACGCCTCCGTGGTCCCCAAAGACGCGACCCACTGCTTCGCACTCAATGGGGTCGCCAACAGGGGTGCCCGTGCCATGACACTCCATCATCGCCGTCTTAGAATAGTCTGTGATGCCGGCGAGCTCGTGGGCCCTTCGGATGAGGTCCTCTTGGGCTACTGGATTTGGGGCCGTCATGGTGGAAGACTTCCCGCTGGAATTGCTGGCTGTGGAAAGAACCACAGAACGGATTGGATCCCCGTCTCGAAGGGCATCGCGGAGTCTCTTGACGTAGACGGCTATCACAGCCTCCCCGCGCACAAAACCGTCGGCTTCAGCATCGAAGGTCTTGCAAATTCCTGACGGTGATAAGACGTTGTGGTCGTTCATGGTGGCGGTCAATGTGGGCGAGTAAATGATGCTGGTGCCCGCCACCACTGCTGCTTCACAATCGCCATGTATCAGGGCATGGCAGGCCTGGTGTAAACCAACCAGCGAAGAGCTGCATGCTGTTCGAACCGTAACGCTCGGACCCATGAAGCCGAACTCGTAGTGAATCCGATCTGCGGGCATGAAGTCGAAGTTGTTGAGTAGGTTGTAAGGATGAACGACTTGGGGGTCGGACGCATCCAGTTCGGCCCGGTCCCCGCCGAAGCTGCCAACCCAGACGCCGATCTTCCGTCCCCGGAGCTCCGATGGTTTCTGGCCCGCCCTCTGGAGGGTTTCGTGGACGACCTCGAGGGAAAGACGCTGCTGAGGGTCTAGCATCTCCAACTCCTTCTTTGTCATAGACCAAAAGGAAGCGTCGACATTCTTCAGGTCGATGCTGCTGTCTAGGAAATAGCCATATTCACTCGGCACATGCCTCTTCTTGTCTGGTGAGTACCATGCCTCGACATTGTATCGATCCTTGGGAACTCGGCAGCGCCCGTCTCGCTTGTTCACGAGCATGTCCCAGAAGGCGTCAGGATCGGTTACGCCACCGGGCAGGCGCATACCGATGCCGCAAATGGCCACTGGCTCGGTGTGAGCCGCGGTGTTGTCGCTCCTCGGAGCACTAGCATAGTTGTTGGTGCTGTTTGCATAAAGTCGATGCCCATTCACGCCATTGTCAGAGACTTCGGGGTTGCCATCGCCGTTGATACATAGAGTGGACTCTTCACCGTGATACTTGGGCAGAATTGACACCATCTTTGACTGGTTCCACTGGTTTTGCTGGTCTGACTTGTCTGATTGATGCTTGATTGAGAACGCTGCGTTGACAGCCAACAGAGGGAGAATGCTGGCCTCCACTACCCTACCTTTAAGATTTTCCGGATCAGTAATCTAGCTACGTATTCGTTTATCCAGGTGAGGAGCATCGTCAATTGCTGTGCAGATATCACGACGGACTCAACTTTCCACGACTCATGGTAAAATGGTACGCCTAACTTTTAGAGGGCTAAGGTCGCGCCCTATCAATACATGAGTTGAACTTAAAAGTGGTAAGCATGTTTTGCCCATGCTTCGAGGCTAGTGTTTCGGCGTCCCATCGGTTGAAAAACTATAGGTGACGTTGAACTATGTCCTCCCGGAGGTCACCCCCCTCAAGTAGTCTGGCCTTCCCTGTCGGACTGCCATGGAATCAGACCTGTGAACTTAGTTTCAACTCGGAAACCTTCAAGGACCCGACGAAGACGCGTGTTTAGTTCCGAGAACTTCGGTTCTAGAACCGACGCGGTGGTTCTATACATCCCTGTACCGGCGGGATGACATATTTGTGCTTCTGACTGTTGCTTTTCCGTTCGTATTATCCTGTTCATCAAGCGTTTCGTTTGATTGCATAAACCCGTCTGTGATCTTTTTACCAGCTTTCGGTAAATATACCGACTAACGTGCTTTCTTTCTGGCAGACAGCTAGTTTTGTAAGCCTTGTGTTCTATCGAGAACACAACTCTTCTCCGTCATCATGACCCCAAACGCATTGAATGGCCACAACCTGAACGGGCGCATCCTGAACAGCCGTGCCCTTAATGGGCATGGACAGGTTGCTTCTCAGCAGGGTGTGCACCATCACCACCACCACCATCACAGTCACTCTGCCACGGAGTGTGTCTCCTCGCCAGTTCCTGATCTCTGGATCACTGGCATCGGTTCGCAGTATCCCCCTTACCTGATACCGCCGGAGAAATTCGTCAACTATGCTAAGAGATTTCACGACGTGGAGAAGCCGGTGTAAGTCGTGCTTCCTCCCATATCCAACGTATCGAATGCTGACAATCAACGCATCACGCTAGGCTGGCTAGATTGCTCAAGCTGACGCTGAACAGCGGTATCGACACCCGCGCCTCCTCGATGGACTTCGAAACTGGCTTCGGCTGTCAGGCAGAAGTCCCAACTATTGATCAGCTTGATACACGGTTCCGGCAAGTTGGCGTGGACCTGACTGTCCAAGCCTGCCGCAAGGCTTTGCGCGACTGGGGTGGCGACGCTGAAGGGATTACACATGTCATTGGAGTTACAGTCGGTACCGTTAGCCTTCCAGGGTACGACTACTTGGTAGCCCGCAGACTCGGGCTGGGCTACCACGTGGAGAACATGTTTCTCAATGGTGTTGGTTGCGCAGGGAGCGTCTCGTTGATGCGTGTGGCCGCCAATACCGCCATCGCCGCAACAGCCCGCAAGAGACCCGCTCGCATCCTTTGTTTTGCCTCCGAGGTGTGCACTATGTATTTGAGACACCAGTACGCCGAGGCCGAGGCCGCTTCAGATCTCGAGAACATGGATATCGCGGGCGCAATCTTCGGTGATGCAGCATCCGCCTTCGTCTTGTGCAACGAGTACGGGTTGGAAGATCCCGATCAAGCCAAGTTTCAGTTGCTTGATTGGGAGCGCATGACTGTGCCGGAAACGATTCATCATATGGGCGCAATGGTGAAGACCACCGGCTTCACGAGCATCATCTCGAAGCAAGTTCCGGAGCTCACCAAGCAGGCAGTCCGGCCACTCTGGGACAGACTCTTACCTTCTTATCGCGAGAAGGTTGGGCTTCCTGGACTCGACATTTCCGACTTCGACTGGGCTTTGCATCCCGGGGGAGAATCCATCATCAACAATGTCAAGGATACCATGGGTTTGACCGACAAACAGATCAGGGCGACAAGGCAGATCTACAGAACTAGAGGAAATACCGGGAGCCCCACAGCAATCTGTGTGTTAGACTTACTCCGGAATATGGGTGTCGGGAGTGAACATGTAGTCGCATTGAGCTTTGGGCCTGGTCTGGCCAGCGAAATGGCCTTCTTGAGACGCTACCGGGTAGAAGAGTGATGGTTGCAGGCTTCCTATTTGCGTTGGTTTTGGTTTCGGCAGAGAAAGACAGATTGAAAGACAGATTACAATTATCAGAAAAATATCAGGGGGCCATTTATTCCACACCCCTGAGTTAAGTATTTCACATCCCCTGTAGCCATTCCAGCCCACTAATACTAGTATTTACTTTTGTTGCTATTACTTACTACTCTTACTACTACCCGTTATTATCACTATCGTCCGTCGTCGTCGTCGTCGTCGTTGGTGTCTGTCGTCGTTGCTGTTGCTTATCGGAGGTGGGATATTCAGCTTAGGGATGTGAAATAATAGTCCCCAATATCAGTTATCCAGTTGCAAGTGCTCGTGGCTACAGACACTGTTCATAATCGGAAATCATTCTGTCGAAAATGGTAAAGCGTTTCGAGGATGATGGAGAATTGAAGGGCATAGCCCAGACCTAACGAAAAGAAAAGAACGAGCACAATCGACCCGCGTTTGCGAAGCAAGTGTTGAGTTAGATTTATCTTATCAATCTATCCAGAATACAACCCGAAGATCTGTCTTCTCGTTCAAATTCGTAGCTGATCTAGGTGTCGAGCACCGTGGCACGTCTCAAATCCCTCCTAAACTTCCCAGCGTACGTTCCTGGACCAGCCTTGTGCATGACCGTTCTGCCGGTTTGACGACATTATTAGTATGCGGATTAGCTAGATAATTGAGCCGCCTCAAAGATTTTTGACTTGCCGGTTGTCCCATATGATCATATCGCCTGGATCATGCCAGTCAATGCTGAGCTGATACTTGGTTTTGGTAGCGTGCTGCAAGAGCTTATGCTGAAGGCTCGCCATCTCGTCTTCTTCCTCCGGCGCACACTCAATATGATGCAGATATAACCCAATATATAGATTGAGTCTTCCGGACGGTCGATGTAGCTCGACAAGACGATGCTTCGCCATGGGATAGGCGGATGGATCCAAGTCCTTGAACATGTCTGGGTTGCTTATCTTGAGCGCATGCTGCCATGAGTGAACACCAACATAATCATTCGACATCAGTCTGTCTTTGAGACCCAACTCGATCTCGTCCAAGTCTTGAAAAGCGGTCCTGGTGTCAGCAAAGACAGTGTCGCCGCCGTATCCTGGTGGCGGGATCTCGTGCGACTTGAGAAGACTCCATGATGCACGCGGTTGGGTGTATGCAAGATCAGCGTGGAAGAAGGAAGACAGCTTAGCGATATGCGCTTTGGGTCCCTCGCCCGGGATGGGCTCTCCGGTTTCGGAGTCGACATTGCTCAAATCAGCAAGCTCGTCAGTGCCTAGACGTCCCTTCGTGTCCCCAAGCACATGCTTCATGCTGTAGAGTGTTCCGAAGCGACGAGCAAAATCAATGTGGCCGGGGTCATCAAGTCCGGTGGAGCGGAAAACCAGAACACCGTACTGCTGTTCGTCAGCCCCATATTCCGTTGCCAACAAGAAGCTGAATCGAAGTATTTTGGACTAGGGGACGGAAAAGTAAAACTCACCTTTGCGGATAATGCAAGGATGTTATCAAAGACATCGTCCCGGATAGATTCGGAGAAATTGATCCCAGAAATCTCCGCGCCGAAGTAAGGATGGAGTTCCTTGACGTTGAGCTGAGGAATGGCACTCATGCTGTTGCCAGTAAGACTCCCCATATCTGATCTCTTCAGACAGGTATTCAACTGGTGTGTTTAGTTGGCCTACAATCTGACGACGAAGAAAGGCGGCGGCATCTGACGCTACCCTTTCGAGCTTTTGTGAACGAGTCGAGCTTTGTTTCAGAAGAGTTGCTACGAGATGACGAATTTGAAGACAGGAGTGAAGGCCGCGTGGTGGAATTTAGACTTTGCCATGTGGGATCCGGATGATCGAAAGGCTAAAAAGTGCAAAGACCAGGGTTCTTGAAGGTGACTTGCCATCGATTCTACCATGACAGTATCGAAATAGTTTGGCATTTTTATCACTAGTCATGGAGCGAAAAGCGTAGCATTCTACAGGCGATGAGCAACAAGGTTGCACTGTTTGTCCCACGTCAGACTGCTCATAAACTGTAATTATTCATGTAACCCCCCCTCCCCTATGCCTGGGTGAACAAGAACCAGGGGCCTCGTAGATATGTCACATAGAGGCCTTGATCCAGGCTTTATGCTGCGAGAAGGAGTTGCCAAATAGAAACTAGAAACTAACAAGCTTCCGACCTTCAAGGATGTCTTGACCGCATCGGAAAATAGTCGATCAGCTTAATTTTTGGTTTCCTCTTTCAGGTTCTCGAATTTGAGTTCGTCGACTCGGCAATTCGGCAAATATATGTTCACAGCTTACTGCCCAGTTCATGGTGTGGCATCCCACATCGTTTTAGACCACATAAAATGCATGAAAACTTTCGGTAGGTCGTATGGGGACGTTTGGTCAGTCATAAAACACCTAGTCTTCAAATTTCTTGGATAATTCTATCAGTCCGGAAGACTCAGCATTCATACGAAGTTATCCCAACAAAGGAGCAATGCGCGCGGGTAATCTAGCAATCCTTGGCCATCTTGTATTTGAGTCCATGGCGACAATATCCTTCTTCTTCCAGCCGAAAAAGCAGCTACAAGACCCAGAAGCAAGCGAAGAGGCGATTTGGATTTGTCACAGCTATGCAGGGCTGCTCCTCGCTACCGATGTCCTGTGCCTACTTTCTCTCGCTCGGAACGGTACCGAAACATTCGACGACACTAGCGCCATAGTCGCACGTTCTATGGTCATTTATCACATCTTCCCCATGCGTAGGGCTTGGGAAAGGGTCAAAAGGCGCAGAGGCAACTACAGATCGGAAGAGAAGATGGCAGGAGGTCCACCCGGCCACCTCGTTATTCACGGAATGTTGTTCGCTGCCCTGGTCTGGGCTGGCTGGTGCGGGGGAAAGTGATCCTAGTATAAAAAGAAATTTCAAGTCATGGAGACTTAATCTAGGGTGATTTTGAGTATTGCCAGGCGTGCAATTGGGTAGAAGCTTGTTAGAAAGCAAGCTTGTTTTCCCGAGCGAAATACACATACAAGGGGTGAACCAAATACAGTTTTTCTTATGTGCAGTTTTGTGCACAAGTGCCGCTTGGTATAGACTGTTAATTACAAGTATGGGTAACAGCTGTGCAAGACATCAAATCGTGGCAAGTTGCAGCTCCAAAGCCTTTAGGTTTGGCAGAAATTGAAACACTGCAATGAGAAACCTTGGGTGGTTGGGACGCGTAATCGAAGCGAGGAAATCCGTAGGACTTTCGGTCCGAAGACTGGAATCCAACCGGCCTAGTTGGTGACTGGGCCATAATGCGGGTTTAGTGATCATAAGCCTGGAGGTCGCAGTGATAAGAAATCCTGTAGTCGAACTCGTGCAAACACCTTTAGTGGCGCGCCCTATCTCAAGTATTACCTTTTGCAACTGCGAAGCATCTCAATGGACTTGATAACTCATACAAAATTGTCCGCTCCTTATTCCTTATACAAGGTTAACAGCAATGCACCTAGCACATGGGATCCCACTGTCTTCTCAACCTCACGGTTTCTGAAGGATGTCGAGGAATTTTGCAAGATCCTCGGCGTTCCCTTCTCAGCACCAACTACTCAAGCGGTACTCGGAGCCTACAACAGCCACTTCAGCAACGCTCCTGTCGGATGGCGAGCCACGTCGAAAGATTTTGCACTCAATTATCGGTTCTTTTCAGGCAAACCAACCGATGTCATCGAAATCGCCATCCAGGCAGGGTTCATCGAGCGCAGTTTCCTGTCAGATTTGGCGCAAGCATGGTCAATGCTGTTCAACGGCCAAGTCCAGCAGTGGTGCGATTTTGATACATCGAAGGGACTGGTGAAAACTTGGCTATTCTTGGGTCAGACACGCGCCATGGAAGATGTTCTCGACATTAAATTCGTCCCAAACTCGATCCGGCGCCACCAGGCGACTTTCAGAGCTCACGCGCTGAACAGAGTCCGGACTGTCGCTGTAGACTGGTCCTCCAGTACTGTCAATATCTACTGGCGCGTGCCGGGGCCACTATCCAAGAGTCAAGCCGACGGGTTACTTGGTCTGGCAGGCTGTGAGCCGCTGGACGACTCCGAAGTCACAGAGATCGGTAGGCTTTCGAGTGCAAAAGATGGAAGCTTTGCTTTCGCTCTCACGATTTCCATCGAGTCTGGTGAGATTGAACGGGCGGCTGTATATGCCACGAAGCTTCCAAGAGAACAGCTTCCAAGCGTCGATGCTAGGTTAGAAACCTTTCTCAGCTATGCACCGGACTATGATCCCGAGGAGTGGATCACGATTGGTTGGGGGTTTGGGAAAGGTGGGCGGAGGTACATGAAAGCTGAAAAGAGCTACTGCGGGAAGTTCATGGCCAAGGTGAAGGCTATGATGACACAGGACCCAAACATTTGACAGAGAAGATAGATCGGAAATAATCAATACCTCAATCTTTGATTATCAAAATTTCTCGGCTTTAACGCCCATTCGCATCGCCAAAATCTCGCATTGGACCTCGGCTACGCCCTAACAGCCAGCTTACTCACCAAGCTCTATAAAGAGTTCAAGTCTGCTTTAGCGGCCTCTCATGCAGACTTGAGTCTGCGTTTTGCGCCAGGAATGGAATGCTAAGCGGGAACGCCGCGTGGCGCTTCGGTCCGAACCATTCGGTCTCTGTTTCCAGGATACCCCATTTCCGAGCACGAATACGTCTCTTTTCTTTGCGCAAGCTGAAGTCTAAATCTCGAGGCTCAACTGACCTGGCTACTAACGAAATTAAATACTTGCTTGAGTCAATCCTTAACAGGAAAGTTTCACTGAAGTTGCGCTAGAGGAACTCAATACCAACTCAGCTAACTAGGCTACGTCACTGTCCAAAGGCGCTCGTTTCTAATCCAACATCGTCATACAAGGATACTTATGTTTGGCCTGCTCCGCAGGGTCACCTCCGGCCTGTCTATCTGTCTGACAAAGACGTGTGCGACTTCACGATGATGCCTACCGACATATCGAAAGCCCAGGACCTCAAGGTGCTCGGACAAATCCTGCACGAAAGCATCGACGAGCTTCTACTGGAGCTAGAGATCCATGGCCAATCCCCTCCCTCCTTAGAACAGTTGAATCCGGAGGTTCTTCTTGCAGCTCCAGTTGGCGATGGACCAAGGCAACGCATCTCCAGAGCATGCGAGAAATTGACAGCTTTGGTTCAGGGACCTATGGGTGTACGTCATATTCCCATGTTCAACCCTTATGCACCCATGATGCGGTACTGAAAGGCCTTTCTTACTCGGTATTCTAACCGGGAACCCGTAGTGGATGATGCAATCGACCGGAGGATACACATTCGCTGCCGTTCTCAATGCTGCTATGGAGTTGAAATTCCATCATTTGATTCCGAAAGATTCCAAAGCACCGATGAGCTTGTCAGAATTGGCAAAGAACAGCGGAGGTTCTGAAGAGTTGATCAGTGGGTTAAAAGCCATGAGTTGGGGAGCCCATCGCTGACAGAGTCAGGTCGCCTACTTCGATACCTCACTCAGCGATACGTCTTTCAAGAAGTTTCACCAGGCCATTATGTTCACAATGCAAACTCGAGCATTCTACAGCTGCCCACAGTTGAGGCCCTCATGGGGCTGTGGTAAGTCTGCGCTTTCCATCAAAATTTCTGAGTCTGCCTCTAAGCCTAAATAGCTCTGATGATATCTTCCGCGCCGCTTCAGTCTTTTCAATGGCAATGAAAGAGAACAATTTTCAATTAGATAGTGGGAAAAGCGCATTCTCAAAGGCATTTCAGAGTAAGTACTTTAGGTCAAGAGCTTCACTTGTCGTGCAACTGACCAACATGATCTAGCCGAGCTGGAATCGTTCGAATATTACTACCAGGTAGAACCAGAGCGAGGCCGTCGCTTCTCTCTCGGAATGACTCCATTTACCGGCTCCTACGCATCCAGTCTAGCACTGTACCCCTTCAGGGACCTCCCCCCCGGAGCTCTTGTCGTGGATGTAGGCGGGGGCAGTGGGCACGTTTCCAATGAGATTGCCAAAGCAAACCCACATCTCAAGTTCGTCGTGCAAGACCTTGAGGAGCCTATACGCCTTGGGAAGTCGATCTACGGCGACGCTGGGCTGCCGATCGAGTGGCAGGTTCACAACGCCTTCCACCCGCAGCCAGCCAAGGGAGCAGATGTCTATTTCATGCGTCGCGTGTTGCACGACCACTCGGATCCCGTTGCGACCAAGATTCTGAGGATGATAGTTGAGGCGATGGGCCCGACGTCTCGCATCCTCGTCGAAGACATGATTGCCCCCGATCTGTATGGAGAGGATAGCGAGTGGTTCACCAATCACGCGGACTTAGTCATGTTGATGATGCATAACGCCAAGGAGCGGACTCTTGGGCAGTGGAACACTCTTGTTGAGAACGTGGATGAAAGACTTGGGATTGTCAAGGTTTGGAAAGGCAAGGGTGACGGAAGAGGAGGCACTGCTATCATTGAGGTCATGTTGCACTAGGTAGACCAAATTTGTTGTACTCAGGTCACTCGCTTCTCCGCTCTAGGTTTCCACTCACATGTCAGTTGAAGAGAGATGAGGCCATTTTGGATTGAAAAGCTTCAGTCAACTCATTGGGTAAAGTACCGTGGGCCACTTCCGATCGTGCTTCTTGATACAAGGTGCCATTCGCATTTCCGCATAAGCTCTTTCGTATCCGTAGTACATGGAAACCTGGAGGCAAGCCTGTGACCACGTCCTTCATTGCTAAAGTCTATCTTTCCTTCCTGAAGTTCATAGAGTCAGTCACGGGCAAAAACCCATGCCCGTCGAACGGAAAACTCATTTGGCTTTTCCGTCAGCTAGGTAGTTAGCTTTTGTTGGAATATCCTCACTGGCACCAGCCACGGCGCAAGCGTGGCTGTGGTGGCTTGGGAAGATCACGTGCGCAGCACGTGACGTATCGGACACAGCTCCGATATCACCCCTAGGCTTCGACCATCGAGACACTCTAATAGAACCAACCAAGATTCATGACCAAAGAAGACCCCTATGTTGCAGTACTACTTCGACCCTTTTTACCTGTACTGAACCAACAGCTTTCTACAAAGATCGCTGTCAGTCAAGTCAAAAGGCCCGATTTGCCGGAGACAGAATTCTCCCACCGGAGGCACTGGTTCCACGCAGATAAAGTCGGCATGTGCAGCGGCGGTCAAGGAGATCAGATCGGGTTATCGGCAATGTTACCTCGTCTGTTGAACAGGGTTCGAATTTGTACCACCCTAGTGTCACGATACGGTCCAGATTCCAGAATGATCGTAACACCCTGACGTGGTACGATTGCCTGTTTTCGGAGAATCAAGCCGCACACGAGTCCATCGGAATAATTCCGAACTCCGAGAAGGTTTAGGACTAACGTATCAAAAACCCAGTATTGGAATCTTTCCCCGCAAGATGCCTTCGGAACATCAAGGTTGGGAAGTAGATGCCGACGTTGAGCAAACTTTTCTACGTCTACATTTTGTAGGCTACAGATGGGATTGACTCAAAGCGGAGCGATTCAGCGAGCGACCCAGTGGGATGAACAGAACGGCTATACCTGTGGGGGAAAACCTAACTTTATACGGCTCAGCTTAACCTTGCATATTTCCATCGCCTTCACTATGTCAACGATCGCACGATCAAAGTTAGATTTGACTCATGCAAAGTTTGCAACTAAGCCCTAGGACGTGAAGAGACGTCGAATCATGGATGATAGACGTTTTCAGATGTTTGAGTGAACGACTCTGTTGCCGAAACCCCCCAGCCTCTTAGAACCACTCGTCTCTAGAGATGGGTGATTCTGGGGGCGCACACGCTCTACAACCCCGTGGGAGATTTTGAGGTGTTCACCAATGTCTACAACTCTCATCATGTCTGTGTCTTTCTTTCCTCAAATCATGGCCGGGCACGATCTTTCAAGTGCCGTCTGTCTCCTCCTGTTTATATCCGCTGCGGCCAAAGCTATCACCGTCATCTACAGCGTCTATTTCGGGCCTTTGAGCAGGTTTCCGGGGCCAAAACGTCGTGCATTTACCAACCTCTTTGAAATTCGGTCAATTGTCAGCGGAACCGACAATCTTGATCGTGTAGCCCTCCACAAGAAATACGGCCCGATTGTCAGAGTTGGCCCAAATGTGCTGTCTTTTGCCGGTGGTGACGGGGTCTGGAGAGACATCCACGGATTCAACGCTGCAAGAGAAGGCGGGATCGTAAAAGAACCAATTTTCTACTCCAAGATCTTCGCGTTCTCAGATGTCAGCAACTTGATAACCGCCCGAGAGCATGCGAACCACGCCAGGCAGCGCAAGGTACTCGCGCGTTCCTTCAGCAACTCGGCACTCATGGATCAACAGCCTGTTTTCTCCCATTGGGCTGAGAAGTTCAAGAACACGCTGGCCGCCAAAGCAAACGTCCTCGACAAGATCGACATCGTGAAGTACTACAACTGCACGACGTTTGACATCATGGGCGACCTCACTTTCAACGAGGATCTCAAAATGCTCGAAGACGGAGAGTGTTCTCCTTGGGTCGAGTCCATCTTCGGCTCGGTCAAGGCGGCCACTTTCCTGTTTGGATTCAAGATGCACAGCCGCGCATCGAGACTGCTGGCCGACGCTTTCTTGAAGTACAACCCGACCGTGCAGAAGAAGCAGCGCGAGAACTGGGCCTACTGCGCCGACCGTGTCGATCGGCGTCTCCAGAGCACGCCCAAGCACCCCGACCTTTGGTCCAGGATCCTCCAAAAGAATGATGACCCCGAGAGCTTGACGATGGAAGAGCAGTACGCCAACGGATTCCTCTTCATGACGGCGGGAACCGAGACCATTGCGACAGCACTGTCTGCGACTACATTCTATCTACTCAGCAACCCGCGGTACTTGGAGAAGCTCACCGGAGAGATTCGGTCGAGATTTTCCTCGTCTGGGAGCATGACTCTCGAGGGCCTGGCAAGCATCGAATATTTGCAGGCCGCCATCCAAGAGGGAGTACGTATCCAGTCCTTCCAAAGGTCATGAAACTGTTTGTCTAACCCGAGAATAGCTCCGTCTGCACCCGCCGCTGCCAATCGCGCTGCCTCGCGTGATACCCAAAGATGGGGCAGAGATCTGCGGAGAGCACATCCCAGGAGGCACCATCGTGGGTATTCACTACTTGTCCATTCACACACAAGAGCAGTACTTTGTGAAGCCTCTTGAGTTCCACCCGCAGCGGTGGCTTGGTGATCCAGAGTTTGAAAGCGATCGCTTGGAGATGGTCAAGCCGTTCCTCATGGGGCCGATGAATTGCATAGGCAAGGTGAGAAAAAACGTCAAAATCCGCGGACTTTGGACTAATTCAAAATTTTCAAGGACCTCGCAATGCACGAACTCCGACTGGTGAGTGAAATTTGCGGCTTGAGCACCACTTCCGAGTCCAAAGGGCTATGGTTCTGGGATCCAAAAACATGCGCTAACTTTATGAAGCTTCTGGCGACTTTGTTGCTGAATTTCGACGTCAAACTGTGTGACGAGTCTGTGAATTGGAACGACATGAAGGTCTACACGCTTTGGCAAAAGAAGCCTCTGCTGTGTGAGTTGAGACCTGCAAAGGTTCTGGGGTGGTCGTGAGCATGTCGACGGGGGTCTTATCCCGCACCCCAAATTTGACATGCCTTCTAGGTAGGTGAATTAGCCCACTGGCTTCCGGCTCTATAGCTACTTTTCATCCGCCGTCATCTCTTCTGTTCACCATCTTCGCTTCCTTGTACTGCACTGAGGGGATATGGGATACTCAACTGCGGTGTGTGGACTAAGAGTCGCCTGCGTATTCGGGACAGTCAACGCAGATATTGAAAAATTCTTCTCCGCGCCCCATGCCTGGCGGTGTCCTCATTTTAATTTCCGCCAGCCAGGGTCGGCGTTCTCAGGAATGGCATCGCCGGAGTTCGGCTGTGACGCATGGTGACCCTCCGGCCTCCCCCGTGGGTGGCCGTGTCTCCGAAACCCCACTGCGGGGTCCCCGTCCAACGATTGACGTGCAGAAGTACGTACCTTTCGTGTCGGATTGCCTAATCGGGACGTCCGCCGTTCGCCCGACTTGCACCACGGCGACCAACGACATCATCGCCTCATTTGCCGGCAATATATTACGGCCGTAGTCTCTCATGATACTTCTTCTGCTTCACTCATCATACAACCAGTCCCTTGTACTTCATCTTCCTTTGCCTTTGTAAAAAAACACTACACGTTTCCACAACTCTATTAGCAACAGTATACCCTCCTCTCTACATCACACGCAGCCCATGATGTCACGCCTCGCTGCGGTTACACAAGCGAGGCTTTCAGCCCGCGTGGTCTCCCGCCTGCCCCAACGGCGGACACACATGATGGGAGACGCCGCCCACACCGCGCCCAAAAAGGAGGGCGACATCTCATCAGTCTTCGTCTCCCTCTCAGGAGAGACCAGGGAACCCCTACCAGACCGGTTCCGCACCCTCAAGCAACAGCTGGTGGCCGGCCACGAAGACGCCGTCGTGAAGTCCTGGGGCCGTCTCCTCGCCTCTTTAAACGAGGAGACCCGGGTAATCGAGAGCTGCGGCCCTGCCGTGATCCCTAGCCTGGACTTCAGCAACCTCGAGAGCGACGTCCAGAAGCACAAGTCAGAAATCAAGAAGCGCGGCGCCGCCGTCGTCCGGGGCGTGGTCGACGAGAAGGAGGCGAGGGCATACAAGGCGGAAGTCGAGGAATACGTCCGCAAGAACCCTTCCACGAAAGGTAAGCCCACCCCCTTATTCTAACCTAACATCTTCTCAAGAAACTGACGACCCCCAAGCCTTTCCAGCAAACAACCCCCAAGTATACGAACTCTACTGGTCCCTCCCCCAACTCAAAGCCCGCAGCCACCCAAATATGCTCAAAACCCAATCCGTCCTCATGCGCGACCTCTGGACCAAATCCCCCTCGGCCGCAATCTCCCTCCAGCCCCTAACCTACGCAGACCGCCTGCGCATCCGCCAACCAGGCGACGCAACCTTTGCCCTCGGCCCTCACATCGACGGTGGCTCCCTCGAGCGCTGGGAGCGCGACGGCTACGGCAAGACGGGCACCTACGACTCCATCTTTCGCGGGGAGTGGGAGTCCTACGACGCGTGGGACGTGTCCGCCCGCGTCCACGCCGTGCAGGACTTGTACAACGGCGCCGGGGCGTGCAGCATGTTCCGCATGTTCCAGGGGTGGCTCAGCATGAGCGCCAACGGTCCCCGCGAGGGAACGCTGCTGGTGAATCCGCTGGTGCAGCATACCACTGCCTACCTCCTCCTGCGCCCCTTCTTCCGCCCCCTGAGGGAAGACGTCTCCGGTGAGGAGTACCTGCGTGAGGAGAACTGGGCGTTCACGGGTGGCGAGGGTATGGACTCGGAGCTGCATGGCGCGACGCAGGGGCACTGCCAGGAGTTGACGGATAAGTTGCACCCGCACCTGCGGCTGGGCGGGAGCATGGTCCACGTGCCGCACATCAGGCCGGGCGACTTTGTCGTGTGGCACGCGGACGGGATCCACGCCGTGGACATGGTGCACGAGGGCAAGGGAGATTCGAGCGTGTTGTACATCCCCGTCTGCCCGCTCACGGACCAGAACGTCGGTTACCTGAAGAGGCAACGGGAGGCGTTCTTGCAAGGTCTTCCGGGGCCGGACTTCCCAGGTGGAAAGGGCGAGAGTGAGCACGTTGACCGTCTGGGACAGGACGCAGTCGTCGGCAAGGCAGCTAGGCAAGCAATGGGCCTGGAAAGACTGGAAGTCGCAGGCGAGGGCGAGGGCGAGGGCGAGAGAGCGCTGATCGAGAGGGCGAACAAGCACCTCGGGTTCTAAAGACCACATGCAGGCGTTGGAGGAAACATGTACAAAATCGATGTATACCACGAATCCGAATCGGAAGACTTTTATTGATGGTCCAGCCTCGGCCCATTCTATCTGCAAAACCGTAACACCGCCCATGCAATCTATCTTTTTCCCATCCGTCCATCTCATTCAAATCATCACGCCTTAGCCTTCCTCAAGATGAAGCCGTAGTAATCAAACGCACTC
The DNA here is from genome assembly GCA_014235945.1 of Colletotrichum plurivorum. Classification (NCBI taxonomy): domain Eukaryota; kingdom Fungi; phylum Ascomycota; class Sordariomycetes; order Glomerellales; family Glomerellaceae; genus Colletotrichum; species Colletotrichum plurivorum. The sequence goes on from WIGO01000061.1 coordinate 31,655, forward strand.
TCCCCACCAGACAGCACATCCATCTCCATGTCCCACAGCCCCTCAGAGTTGAGCAGCGGCTTCATAAAGTGCGGCTGGCGGTACGTGATGTACAGAAACACGCCATCAGGCTTGAGCGCACGGTGGACTTCGCGGAGGTACCGTCCCGTGTTATCCCTGACATCATCCGGCGGCGACCACGGCGACCCGTGAATCATGGCGTCCATAGTGCCCTTGTCAAACGCAACGTCGATAGACCCCGTGGGCGCAGCATCAGACATATCGCGAACATCAGCCCAGCGCCACTCGATACCTCCGAGGGGTGCGTGGCGCTCTTTCATGAGGTCGACGACGACGGTGGAGAAGTCGAGACAGATCTGGTTCTTGTATCCCCGTTCAGACAGGTCCGCGGGGATGGTCTACGACTACGTCAGTCATCGATCATTCCGGAGCCGGGAGTGTGTGGAGACTTACACTATCCCCGGAGCCGAGGTGCATAATCCGGGGCGACGTCTCCGGCGCTCGCTGCGAGAAGAGGTGCTTCTGAAAGTAGGGCTCGAGGGCGGCGAAGGTGCGGAACCATTCGTGCGTGGGGTTCGAGCCGTCCGACTTGGTGTACCGCTCGTTCCAGAACTCGGGCGTGGCCAGGGCTTCTGCCTCGCTTAGGTCGGACATGATGCTGAAATCAGTAGTGGGAGTGAGCGAAGAGAGGGAGTGAGTAGGTAATAAGTGAGTAATGAATGAGTCTTGCGACAGGCGCCGCCGGAGCCAGTAGCGGGCTGAGAAAAAGATTGTGAAATGCCGAGCGGCGCGGCGTGGCGGGGGCGGGGCAATCTGGATCGGGACACGCTCCGCTTGGAGCTGTCGAGTTATGTGATTGGCTGAGGGTTGACTACCCGACCATCGTAGGATGAGTCAGCATATCCGATCTTTTTTTATCTTTTTTTTCTTGTTTTTGGTGGTGGTGGGTTGATGCAAGCAGTACGGAACACACTGATAGATGCGTTGAGAGAGTCAAGGTACTGAAGATGCGCAACGCCAACAGACGTTAGGTTCCGTATTAAGTATTGTACCCAAAAACCGGCCGTCACCGCAAACTCCTCGAGATATCTTGCGAACACCATCCGTCATCGCTGACATAAAAAATGAACAAAAGAGACGGCCGTCAGCTCCGGCTCTGAATCCAGTTGTGATACAGTGGAGAATACAAAGGAAATGCCCCCTCCCCCGTCTGATGACCCTCGCCCTCATCTACTCCATGGGACCCTTTGCCCCCCGTATGCGCGCCACTTCGCTCTGCAGTGCTCGGTTCTCCGACTCGAGACCACCCAGCCGCTGTCTTGCCACGTTGCGATCTTGCGACCGTCCCTCGCGCTCCGCCTTGAGCTTGTTCTCGAGATCGCGGAGCTTGAAGATCCATCGGTTGTCCGTCGGCTCGCGCTCAGCGAGGCTGGCCTCGAAAGGGTTGTAGTTGGTCGACCCTGGCGTCGGTGTCGCGTGGCTGGACACGCTGCGCGTCATGGTCGACGTCCTCTCGGCCTTGCGCGGCTTCTTCTCGCGGTCGCGGGGCCCGGTTGGGATCGACGGCGAAGGGCTGCCGCTTCCGGGCTCCGGAATCACGGCACTGGGATCGTTGGTCGCCGAGTACGCGGCCCTGCTCCTAACATCGTGGGCAGTGCGCAGTGTGGCGTTCTCAACCTTCAGTTGCCGATACGCATCCTCCAAGCGCGACATCCGGGCCTGGTCGTATGCCCCAAGTGTGCCTGATGCCATGCTGTTGCGCACGATCGTCTCGAGGCGCTCCAGTTTCTTCGACCGTGTCTCCAGGTTGTTCTCGAGGCTCTGGTACTCGCGCCACAGATCCCTCTCGACACTCTTGATGCGCGACGAGAAGCTGCCCACCATCGTCTCGATCGTCTTCACCGCCGCGAGCAGGTTCTTGCTGAAGCCGGGGAGCATCGTCGCGACCGCTTCCAGCGACGGCAGAGCCCGACCGTTGATGAGGCTGTTGTCGTGCGCCCAGTCCGTGCCGCACAGCGCCGAGAGCCGTGTCCACAACACGAGCAGCAGGTTGTTCCGCTCCGTGAGCTGGTCCTTGAACGTCGACTCCAGGTGCGAGATCTTCTTCTTGTCCATTGCGCGAGACGACTCTAGCTCCGAGATGCGCAGGTCCTGCGTGCTGACAGTCCTCGTGACGTGCTGGTGCGTCCTCTGGAACGTCTCGAACTGGTTCTTCGTCGTGCTGTGGGCCTGGATTTCCTTGTCGAGCTCGATGGCAAGCTTACGGGACTCGAGGCCGTGGGACTCAAGCAGCGCATCGCGTTGCTTGATGATTCGATCCTTCTCGACGAGCGACGCCTTGGTCGTGTCGAGCTCGCGGACCGTGTTCTCGAGCTCGCGTTGCAACTTAGCAATCGACTGCTCCTGTTAGCATCTGCGTCGCCGCTTTGACCATGTAGCCTGCTTACCTTGAGGAGACTGGACCGCGTCCCGTTAAGATCGCCCAGCGCCTCTCTAAGGTTGTTCTCCAGCTCCATAAGCCTCTCCTTCCATTCGGTAGCCTCGACTTCGCGGGAGGTCAGGCTCTTACGCAGCCTCCTAGCCTCGTCCTTGGCCGCCGACATCTCGCGGTTGAGGTCGTTGACGAACTGCTGAACCTCTTCCTTCTCCTGCGTCGCCACGAGCTCGCGTTGCCGTCGCTCCGTGGCGATGCGCTGCTCGAGCTCCTTGATCCTGTCGCGCTCGTCTCGTAGGCTCTGCTCGGTGTTGGCAAGCGCTGCCTCGAGGTCGCCGATGCGGATCTTGTCGCCCTCCTGCTCTTCCCGCAGGAATGCAATCTCGCCCTGGCTCGACTCTTGCTGCACGCTGAGCCTTTGCGACTTATCGTTCGACTCCAGCAGCTTCGCCTCTAGCTCCTCCGATTCCTTATTCGCGTCGGCAAGGTCTTGTTCAAGCTGCTGTATCCTCCGCACCTTGGCGGCTTGGTCGTCTTCCAGTCGAACCAATGCTTCGCTCATCTTTCGCATCTCCTCTTGCAGCGCGTCAAAGTTCTCGGTCCGGTCGTTCAGCTCGAGCTGGAGTCGTGAAATCTCGTCGCTTCGCTGGTCGGCCTCGCCCTCGAGCGCGTCAATCTCCTCCTGTGCCTCTTTCCGCAGTGCTTCGAACTCGGTTTCCATATCAGCCTGCTCCCGAAGCGCTTCGTCTCTCTCGGCCTGCAGGGCGACGAGATCATTCATGGCGTTGTCGAGGTCTTCCTGGAGAGCAACGGCAATCTCCTCGGCCTGTCGTTTGCCCTCGATCGCCGTCTCAAAGTCCGCCATGCACCCTTCCAGTTCGCGCTGGAGCTCCTGGTTCTGGAGCTTGAGCCCGTTGATCTTGTCCCGCGTCTCGGCCAGCTTGTTCTCGAGCTCCTCGCGTTCGAGCTCGTCAATCTCTGTCATCTGGGTCCTGCTGGCACTGATGCGCGACATTGACCTGTGGTGTGCGCCGGCACGCGACGCGGACCGATCCAGGAGGGAGTCAATCGTAGACGGCGCCGGTCCACCACGGCGCTGCGCCATCTTGAGGTCCTCGATTTCCTGGTAGAGCCTCTCCTTTTCGCGGTTCCTCGACGTCAACATCGAAGTCTGAGCTCCGACCTCGCGTCGAAGCTCTGCATTCTCGTGACGCAACTGCTCGCTCTCCCTTCGCAGTTCATCCACCAACGTGCTGGCGGCGCTGAAACCACCGTTCGTCTCCAGGTCGCCCGAGAGTCCCGAAACGGGTCGGCTAGGTGATGTCTGTCGCTGCTTCTTCGTGATGTTGTAGATGTTGGTCGTGTGGTGCATGCCGCCGTGTCCACTGGTCATCTCTTGCTTGAGCCGGAAGATTTCGTCACGGAGCTTGCGGTTATCCTCGTCGGACTGCTCGCGACGAGCCGTCTCCTGCTCGAGGAGATCCTTCCAGACGTCGGCCTCCTCCTGACTGCCTAGATTGCCGCTCGTCCTCTCGCCCAGAGACTTGACCACCTCGGCCAACTTGCGCTTCTCGGCCTCCTTTGACATGCTCTCGTTGCGCAGTCGCTCGATCTCGGTCATGTAGTCCTCTAGGCGTTCTCGAAGGTAAATGATCTCCTCCTCACGCTCCTGGGCGTCCTGGTCGGACGAGTCGTTGGAGGAGGCACCGCTTCTGGCCGTGCCGGGCCGTTCTTGGTCGTCTCTCAGTTGCTTCTCGAGCTCCTTGACCCTCTTCCGCAGCGCCTTGTTGTCACGCTGGATGACAGCGAGGCTCGTCTTGAGTTCGACATTCTCCGAGATCATCTCCTTAACACCCTCTTCGGAAAGCTTGTCAAGACGGTCGCTCAAGAACATGACCTTGAGCTTGAGGTCAAAGTTCTCCTTGGAGAGACGCTCGATGGTGCTGCTCTGCTCCTTCAACGTCAGGTTCTTACCCGAACGAGTAGAAGCGCTGAGCGGCATTTCGGATGGTTTGCGGGGGGTGCCGAAGCCGCCTTTCGTCCTGTACTCCAGCGCTAGCGACTCGGGCACCTGCACGTTCCTGACGTGGCGGGCGATGACGGTGTCGGTGGGTGCCGTGAGGTTCTCCTTGGATGGCTTGGGCGTCGCCATGAGGTCCTCGTTCCGGTTGGGGCGGCGGGGGGTGAAGGCGGTGTCGGCCTCATCGAGAGTCTCAAGATGGCTGGGCAACGATTCCGGGTCGTCGATGCCCGAGGCCAGGCTGCCTATACTAACCGACCGCGAAAGAATGCTGCTCAGACTGCGAGGGAGGCTCAGGGTGGTGGCCGCGCCGCCAGATTGCAACGCAAAGTCGGCGCCCAAGTTGGCGGTGTTCTCGGCGCTCTCAAGGTCGTCGTGAGAGTCGTCGGGGTTCGTGACGAAGGAGGAGACGGAAGATCGCTGGCTGGCGCCGCGGCTTCGTAGATACTTGGGCCGCTTGCCGACCTTCAGAGCGTTTCCTGGAGTGCTGCCAGCGTCGACGGCAGCGCCGCGAAGGCTTCCATCTGACCGCTTGCTACGTAGGGTCGTCGAGACGGAGTCGGCCGTGGACTCTGCGCGGGAGTGCGGTCTGTCGTCGTCGGGCTCTTCAGGGATGGCGTTCTTGTCGGTCCGGTTGCTTGCGCTGGAGAGTGCGCGGGAGATGGTCCGGGCGGCAGCGGCAGCAGCGGGGGACGATGACATTTGCTCGAGAGACGAGGTTGTGTTGGAGACATCGACGGATGCGGAGTCTTGTGGCTTCAGTTCGGAGACATCTTCGGCAATGGAATTTTCCGCGCGCCTGTCGGGTGTCGGGCGGGGAGAGGGACTCGAAGGGAGTTGTCGGTTTGGAGAGGGTGATTTTGTCGAGCCGGCACCATCGAAGAGATACGTGTCGTCGGTGCCCTCGCGGTTTATGGTTTGCAGAGGAGACAGGCGAGAGACGAAGCTCGACTCGACATCCTGAAGATGAGCTCGCAGGGCAGACTCGGCCTGGAAGTCGCCATGGTGGAACTCGTCGTAGGTGGCGCCCTCAACAAAACTGCTGTCGGGCACGAGGTTCATTCGGGGCCGCGGGGGAGGGAGCATAGAGTCGTTTGGGTTTGGGGGGTCGCGGGCAGCGAGATCGACGTCCTTCACCGGTTCGGGGGTTTCTCGAGGTTCGGGCCGTGTCTTGGTCGGGGTGGTTTGCGACTCGTCGGGGGTTGTTGAGGTGTCGTTTCCCTGGCGGTCGGGTTCGTCGAGTCGCGAAACGTCGTCGTCGTCCTGGACGCGGCGGGCGGTGGCAGGGCGGGAGTCCTGCTCCAGACGGCTCGTTGGCCGGTTCCCATCATGGTCCATGGTGGAATGTGGCTGGGCAGTTCGGGGAACGCATCCGGCTGGTCTGGTGCCACGGGGTCTTTGTCCGGCGGTCGTCGAGCGATCGGTCGTAGTTTTGGGGATCGAGGGGCAGTGGCGGTTTGGGGGGACCGTCTCTGGCAGGCGGTTCGGTTGGGTAAAGCAACAGAGCGGATTGCCTAGGGAATACTGATCAATTGGACAGGGTGAATAAGAGGTTTGAAGGATGGGCTAGAGCCGAGGAATGTCAGAAACTTCCTTCGCCCCCTTCGACAGCGTCCGTGGTGTTGTTTGGCACAGAGCAGGTTGAATTGACAGCCGCAGCTTGCAGCGCAGGTCAAAAGGTACGGGAGTACATAGTACCTGAGATTCTTCGCGCGCACGTACCCTTTCCCTTTTCGGTGCAGCAGCCCCCCGAGTCGTTCCTTCAGAGAATCTTATGGTCAGAGCAACGGGAGGACCACAAAATGGAAGGTCCTGGCCAGGTACGGGGCTTGGTCCCTGGAATACCTTGTAATAATAGGGCTTACCTAATCATTAAGCCCCTAAAAGTTAGGTAGGTCTTGCCTGTTGTCGTTGACACTGATACATGGCTTCGTACAACCCTCAGCAAAAGGAATGCGCAATTGACAGACAGCGCAATTGGACGCCCAGAAAAATGCAGGTGCCAATGACACGCGGGACTGAAATGACGCGCTCGGTCCTCTTCTTGGGGGTTCCTTCCCTGCAACGTGATTTTTTTTTTCTGCTCGCTGGGCTGGGCTATTGTAAGACCCTCGTCGCGGCAATCCATCAGAGAGCCAGGTCGGTCCCTGGAGAGCACTGCTGTCTTCTGTGCTGGTGGTTGCTATGACACTGTGGGTTTACTCCCACCAAGTGTCGTGATTGGCTGTCACTTTTCTACGGGTCCTTGGCGCACTCGGAGCAATTGTGAACCAATGACAGCAGCCTTGTCCACGGCGCCGCCTCACATTAGACCTCCAGTTGGCGCCCCAATTGGAGAAATGTTCCAGCCACATGAGAAATACGGCCGCGATGATGCAGGGGAAAGGGGCATCGCCCGCACTGATTACTTATCAGAAGTCTTACAGTCGACATCTATCAGTTCTCCTTATCTTTACATCCTCCGATGTCACTTGATGTTTGCAGCAGCGGCAGTATTGACAGCAGGTGGCTCGTTAGAGCATCAATGTTGCCCTGCCAGACTATCTCAAACTGAGTGACGGACTGAGGCAGAAATACGTCTAGTAAGCAGCCCACACAAACAAGCATGTAATTTTTGAAAAGGCAATTGAAAAGCTGAAAAGAAATGCAACATTTCGTCACCGACACGAGATTTGTTCAGTTGTTGATGTTAATTTGATTATTTCGCTATTATATTTAATACCCAAACACCGCCTCCTATCATTACATCATCTCTGGAATATCTAGTTGGAAATCTTGGGGTTGACCTTCTTTCTGTTCACCGACATTATCAGCACTGAACTGATAACCGGAAAAAATCGAGGGTAGCTTACCCAGTCACCTTCTCGTACATGTTGCGGCCAGCGTCGGTGATCTTCTCATCCGTGCTGCGGGGCATGTCGTGGCCGGCCTTCTTGGTCGCGAAGTCGAAAGCTGTACTCATCAGTATCTGTGGTGAAGTAGAGGACTTGATGTAGTAGAATACGAACCCTTGTCAACGGGGTCCTCCTTGGGCTGGCCGGCGGGCTGGGCCTGGTGGTTGCTCTTGAAGGGGTTCATCTTGGCGGTAGGGTTCAGTTAAAAGGTGTACGAGTGTTCAGAGTCTTGTAGAGCGTTGTGCTTGAGTAAAGTCAAATTTGTCAACTTGGAATGTCTAAAACTAAATCGTCGACAGCAGCCAGGACATTATCATCCTTAAATACATCTCGAATCCCAACTCCCAAAGCCCTCCAATCCTGCTCGGCCCCCTCCCCCGCCTTTCCCCATCGAAACCTTTCCCACCATGACCTAATCCCGCGCGACCGCTCACCCGCAAATTCCCAGTTTCGGAACGGGTGACGCTCTACGTCATCGCCGCAAACACCCACCACCGGCGCCGGGCCGACGATCTTCAAAGCGTTTGCCCTCCTTCATCCAGGGCTCTTGAGCACCCCTGCATCACACGCGATTCGCCCAGCTAGCTACCGGTACTTTTCGCCTGCTCAGAGAAAACAAGCTCGCCCAAGCTCGACCAAGCTCATCCGCGGCGGAAACTGGCAAACTGGGCATTTCTTCGCCCCCCATCCTCACGATTTCTATGAAAAGAAACTCCGCCAAGAAAAAGGGGTCCTCACCTTCTCGCAACAGGTCCCTCGATGGCAAACTGCCTTACAATATGGAGCAGCAAACACGGTATTTGAGCGGTACAGGGTTGACGATCACCGCGGCCGCCCGGATGTACGGCATCCAGTGGCACACTTGGCGGTCTCTCGATAAGCACCGGATCTCAAAATCCCACATCCCCGATTCCTACGTCAGTCGCACCCGGGGGCGTCCAAACATGTGACGATGATGGAATAAAGGCGGGAACCGTTCATGCACACCACCAGCTCAAGCCAACATCGAAGCGGCCCTAATCCAGGACCCAACATCCATCTGATGTCCAGATTGCGTACTACTCAGCAGCACCGAAAAAACGAGTCACGAACTACTTGATGCCATCAACGCACGGTCAAATCATTCGGTCATCTTTCATCATCGCACATTACAATACTTCGTCCGTCCACGTTCAGCCCTTGATCGCGTGGAAACTCCCCCCCAACGCCAGTGTGTGTGTGTCTATGCAATCGCGCGCAACCAATCCACAGAAAACAAGCAACTACTATGTATGTTCTCAGCCTCACACATTAATCCATCACACATGCACTCGTAAATAACGTCGAACGGCAACTCGGCAACCTCACCCACGGTAGTCGATCAGAGGGAATGTCACCAACCAGCCGGAGATTCTAGCCAGAATCGCAAAAAGCATCGGGAGACGCCACGCGCAGCTGCCACCCCGGAGACGAAGCCCGATCACGACGCAGCAAAAACCTGATACGCCATAACCATAATCCAAACCAAGAAAAGCGCCCCAACAAGTGCAAAAGAAAACACAGCCTGCCACGCTTGACCTGTACACCACAACCATTAGCCACAATCTCACGCCTCAGTCAAGCACCGAGACAAAAACTCACATATGCTCCTCTGCTGCAACCAAGCAAGTGTATCCACATTCTGCCCCGTCGGGCTCCGGTTGAACACGGCCAGGTTGCACGTACTCGAGATAGACCCGTCAGGCCCCCAGAGCTGTATGCTCACGACCACAAGCCCGACGAACCACAGTATGAACAGCATAAACGCCCCAATCATGACGATGGCAGGCAACAGCCTTCTCTGAAAGACGAGCCAGAGCAGCAATCCAATAAAGAGTATGACGAGCGAGGCGACGGTGATGTAGTACGGGAAATACCTGCCGGCACCCAATCGTCAGCAAATCATTCGCCAATGTCGGTGTCCGCGGGGAGACGAACCATGGTATCGGTAGCAACAACTGCTGCTGAATCTCGATAAAGCTCGCAAACACGCCGATGATAAGACACGACGCGACCGTCATGATCAAAATCCACAGGTTGAGCTGGATGCCGGGCCACTGGTACCGGTGGACGCGCTCGACGACCCGGCGGTCGTAATACGAGCTGCTCGTCAGCGTCGAGGCGGCCATCTTCCGTTCGTGCACGACGTGATTTTCGGGTAGATCGTATCGCTCGCGGTATCGCAGTCGGTGTAATTTTCGGTCGTGATGTCGTCGCAGAGGTCGTCGGGATTAAAAGCGACCGGACAGGAGCCGTACTTTAGTCCTGGGCTGAGATGCGGCGTCGTGCAGAACAAGGCTGGCGGGAAAGTCGGGAAAAACAATCGCAGCTCGTCCGACCGTCGCGACCCAACCGCAGGATGCAGGCGGGTATTATGCTTCGTTCGATCCGCTCGCCTCGTTGTCGGCAGACGTGGCAGCAGTCCAAGAGATCGGGGCAGGATGTGGGTGAAAAGGGCGATTGGCCGTTTGTCGCGACGACTGGGAAGAGGGGAAAATGGAACCGGAGCTGCGTCGATTCTTCCGCCTGCCTTTCCTTCTGGGCGGCTCTTGGCTCGAAGCCCGACCGACCGACGACCCCCCTGGTCTCTTTGTTGTTTATGGTGTGTTGCGTAGCGTTGGCTGCAGATAATACACCTACAGCCAAGGTTGGTAGATAACTATTAGGTAGGTAGCGTAGCGTACCGAGAACCTAGCGTCGGGCTGCAACCGTGAGATCCGTCGGTTCCTCGTCTTGATCTTGGATTCCTCGAAACAACATCCAAAAAGTAAGTAAGTGTGGCAGGCCAAGAGGTAATACCTCAATTTTCCATCGCCCGTAGTTGAGGTGGCTGGGCGAGCGAGAGCGCGCATGGAACACTGAAATGGCGATGGCTGGGCACTTCGGGCCTAGTGGAGCCCTCCCGCTGCGCGCTGTGGAGCTGTCAGGCACCCGCGCCGGGCCCGGTTCTCCACTTATCTTCTTCAAACCCGCCGTCGGGACGTTTCCGACCGGCCATCCTTCCGTCACCGCTCCTTCAAACGTGTCTCAGTCATGCGGAGAATCTTCTGGGACCTGCAGTAATCAGGCACCGAAGACCAACGACCCAAAACGAAGAAAACAAAGCAGATATACTCTGCCATCTGGTATTAATGGACCAACCGGGTATGATAAACCTCGGCTTTTATCGTCTATGCCGGCCGCGCCCTCTGGGCCAATGCGCCAAACGATGCTGCCTCCTGTCTCCGTCTCTTTGCGAGGTATCTACCCGACACCAACTACCCCTCTATACCGTGTAGTCAACCAGTGTCTGAATCCGCGCCGTCTCTTCGCACGCCAACCCGAAAATTCTACAGCAACGACTCACCCAGAGCACACCGCACAAGCGAGCAGCCTGCCCTCACCGTCTCGGACGCAGCACCCTCCTTGTCGCTTGCCAGCGACGGGTTGACCTCGACCAGATCGACCGCCACCAAGCTGCCCGTCTCGTGGACGCACTCGCAAATGTAGTCGCCCTCGCGCAGCGTCAGGCCTCCGCGCACCGGGGTGCCCGTCGACGGCGCCCACTGGGGGTCAAGCGCGTCAACGTCGAACGAGAGGTGGATGGGCGTGTCGGTGCCAATGTGTGCGAGCGCCATCTCCATGACGCGTCCGATGCCGTATCTGTGTTGACGCGCCGTCAGGTTTCGGCTCTCGGGGCAAGTAGGAATAAGGAGGGGGGCTCACCTGTCAACGTCAAACATGCTAAACGCCTTGATGCCGTTCTCCCGCAGGATCCTCTTCTCGCCGCGGTCGACGTCACGAAGGCCAATGTACACCAGCTTCTTGACGCTCAGCATGTGCTCCTCCTTCAGCCAGCCAAAGTACTCGGGCTTATCCTCCTTGGCCAGGCCGGTGACGAAGGCAACGGGCATGCCGTGGATGTTGCCGCTGTCGCTCGTCTCGGGGGTGTTGATGTCGGCATGGGCATCGACCCAGATGACGGCGATCTCGCGGCCGAGGCGCTCGCGCGTGGCCTTGGCGGAGCCGGCAATGGTGCCGATGGCGATGCTGTGGTCGCCGCCGAGGGTCAGGGTCAGGCGGCCGAGGCGCGACTGCTGGTAGACCTGGTCGGCGATGCGCTGGGTCACCGACGAGACGGCCTTGGGGTTCTTCATGTTGCGGTAGGGGGGATCCGACTCCGGGACGAGGTCCGTGTAGAGGTGGACCTCGTCGTCACCGTGGAGCTTGTAGCCGAGCTCATCGCGGAGCTGCGTGAGCAGGCCGGACTCGATGAGGGCCTTGGGAGCGGCGTCGACGCCGGGCTTGCACTGGAGGGAGGGGGATGCGGTTAGCTGCCGGCACGAGGGTCGGAAGGGGTAGGGCGCATGTAGGGGAGAACTCTACCTGTCCGCCAGAGAAACCAACAGCCACCACGCCGAGGTCCTCGGGGTTGCTGAGGAACTTGGAGGTGATCATTGAGGTGTGCATTGTGGTTGCGCCGGCGCGGGCTGTGTAGGATGAAGCTGACGTGTGTTTGGAGGTGACGTCTTGGAACAAGACGAGAGGATCAAAGACGAGAGGATGGAAGCAGTCGAGGAGGGAGGAAGATAGAGAGGAAGCTGAGGAGGAAAGAGAAGAGGGACAGAAAAAATTAGAAAAGAGAGTTCGAGTCGGGGGGGGGGGGGGGGGGGGGGCGATCAAGCTATGTAGACCATTTCCGTCGACGGCGCGACGACGGCAGCAGCAGTTAGAGCCATGGCTGTCAGCGGCGAGGAGCGAGCCAGGATAAGGATCTGGGTCTGAATCTGGATCTTTTCCCGGAATAGGCGCAGGGCATAGGGCGAAGCCCGGGATGACGGGGGGGGTGGACGAGGACGAGGACGAGGATGAGGCCGAGGACGGGGGGCGTGACTCGACACGAAGCTGCGGCTCATGGGATAGACGGTGGGTGAGGCGGTTGCGGAGGTTCCAGGTCGCAATATTTTTTTTGCATTCCAGTGTCAGTGCCGCACGCAGGTGGCAGGAGGGCAGCTGTGCTCGCTCGTACCTGACGTACCGGCGTTGGTATCTCTATGGAAATGGCGGGGTTTCCTCCTTCCTTCCTTGCTTCTAATGGTTTTTTCCCTCTCGTTCTTTCCATCTCGTGTAAGTACCAACGGTACCTACGTCTACCGAGTTTCTTGCTCTTTCCCTCATGCCTTCTCAAGTATCCTCCCGTCCTTTAACGGCGTACAGATACCTCCCGTCAATGCTCCCCGGAGAGACACGGCGACGGCGATGACACCAGTGTTCCAGCAGTGGATCCCCCTCCCTCCTCCCCACCACCACGACACGGTGCCTGCCGCCCCCCTCCGAAAATACCCACCGCGGGTAGACCTGCACTTAGGGGAACATCAGTGGATACCCCGACGTGCCTAGCGGCGCCGACGGCACCCAACCCCGCTGGGGCCCGCTGGTCACCGCTGGAGCACCTGCACTTAGGGGTCTGGCGCGCCCGGAGCAGTGCCACTTAACGGCAGGTGAGGCCCGGCGACGCGCGCGAGGCATTATTTAAGTAGCCCCGGAGGCGCCCACCCCTCTCTGCCCTCCTCCCAGCGCTCCTCCGCCGACACTCGACGATGTTCCCTAATGGCAGGCTGACGCGAAGGCATTACGCTCAACAACTCTCGGACGTTCGGGGGGCCGCAACAAGGAAGAAAAAAAATCAGAGAGAAGGAAAGGGACACGAATCAAGTCGACACCCGCCCTTTTTTCTCCGCCCCCCTCACGACTCGTCGTCCACCCTCCTTCGCTTTCCTTCGTGAGAGCTGATATCTGGAAGACACTTCCACCGAGTGGTGTTGTACAGCTTGCCCTCTACGGCCCGAGTGTCGATTTCCCGAGGTTCGACGTTTTCACCGCGTTCCATTATCTTATCTATAGCCTCATCGACGCTCGGTTCCCGGCAACACCGTTCTGGGCTTAGCTAAGCTCAGCTCACTCACACACCCACCCGAAAAATTGAGGCCACCCATCGCCAACACTGTGAGATTGGAGCCTCACATTTCCGGCCCGCCCTCATCACGATCGAATCCCACCGGCCACCCCGGCCAAGTGGCCATTACGCAAATGGAGGTACCCAAGGCACCTTGGAAACATGCATTGCGTTCCTGTTACCCCATCATCCAAGTCCCATGACGCATGCCACCTGCTTCTCATCCATCGATTCCTCCCGGCGCAACCCGCTTGTTGGGGGGGATACACTCAGAGAGAGAGAGAGGTCTTTTCTTGGCCCTTTTCCCTCGTCTCATCTCCTCGCCCAGAGATGCTTATCAGATTTCCCCAGGGAGGCCCAGGCCAATCGACAAGGACGCATCCCTGGGCCTTTACGTAAAACCCGCGCCCTCGAAACCATCTCCGGTGGCTTGCCATTTCGTAATCGTCTCAACGCCGTGACCCGTGCCCGTTGTCAACTGACCCAGACGGACCATGTGCCACTGTTCATACATAGTATCGTCTATTATCCATGAACGTGTATGTATCCATGGATGCCTCCCCACGAACTTCACACCGCCGGCCGCCCGGGGGTCATCGTGCCGCAGCAGCAGCAGCGGTTTCCGACGCCCAGGACCGGCTTTGCTCGGCCCTCTCGGCCTTCCTGGCTGCTCGGCTTCGACCGGGCGTCCTCGGCGCCCTAGACGGACCTTAACTCATGAGCTGCGTAGCCGACAAGTCCCCTCGTACATAATACACAAAACGTGCTGGTGATTGTTGCAGCTGTTGTTCTTGTTGTACACTGTACCTACGGTGATGATGGTCCGTTGCCCTCTACCATGCCCGGTTTTGAGAGCCCTTGGTATCCGAAGCAAATCCACACAGACAAAACAAAACAAAGGAGACCCGTGGACCTCCGCCCAACTCCCCAAACGCCATGCCTAGCTATCCGCGCTCGTGATGATGTATCCCTCCTACAGACATGCCCCTGGGCTCATGTCGCGGTCGCCTCCGCCAGCAGATCGTTCACCCAGCCCATCTTCTCCCTCCTCTCGTCCGTCACCCGCCCGTACTCGAGCAGCAGCCGCAGCGTGTAGATCACCATGTCCTCCTTGCGCAGCGCCTTCTCCGCCCACGCCTTGCCCTCCATCGCAATCTTCTCCGCCTCGGCGTCGTGGCCAGGCCGCTCGTCGCCGTACCCCAGAAAGTACTCCATGATGCCGTAGTAGTCGCCGAGCCGGCTGTCCATGGGCACGAAGTGCTTCCACGCGACCAGGCGGCTGTCGTGCCACTCGCGCCACAGCGTCGCCTTGATCGGCAGACTCGTGCTCCCCAGGAAGGCCAGATACCGCCCGGAGAAGCTGTTGCCGTCGATGTCGGGCAGGTACTTGGAGTCGTACATGTCGGTGAGCTTGACGCCCTCGGTCAGGTTGAAGTAGGGGCTGGTGTAGTTGCACGTGCCGGCCTCGCCCTCGGGCTGGCACATGAGATCCGTGAACCCGACGTCGGACCACGACTTGATCCACTCGCCGAGCCTGTTGACGGCCTGCGCCGCGAGGTTGTACATCTTGTCCGGGAGCGAGAAGTTGATGGGCTCCATCGTGCCGTCCTCGGCGCCCGAGACCTTGGTCGCGTTGTTCATGGACACGAAGCGGTGGCGCTGGAATCCCTTCCAGTTGCTTGCGCGGTTGCGGCCGCCCGTCGCGACGCCGCGCCACACGACGGAGTCCTTCTTCTTGCTCCAGGGTCCGCCGTGGTAGCCCCCGCCGCTGAAGCGCTCCTCCTCAGTCCAGTACATGGCGGCGGGCAGGAGGATCTCGTTGTTGATGGCGAGTTTCGACCCGCCGAACATGGGGAACAGCACGGTCGTGGCTGAGGTGCTGAGGGGTTCGATGAAGATGCCGTTGAGACCCTGGAGGTCGGGCTGGTGGCAGATCTCGGTAGACTTGGTGTAGTTGGCGACGAAGCCGTCGCGCATGTGCGCGGCTCCATTCTTCATGGAAATGCCAGGGGGATGGTCGAACGTCTTTTGCGTCTTGGCCAGTCGCGCGGGGCTGTCCGGGGGGCATCCGCGGCGGGCGATCAGCCAGTACTGTTCTGGAAGCGGCGTGTTAGTACCGAGACATTCCGGGGAAAGGGGAAAAGCGGGTGGCTGCCGACTACTGGCACGTACTTGTCTCTTCCCAATGCTTGCTCTTGACCTTGACGTTTCGGTCGAGCTCCTTCTTGCTGCCGGGCAGGGCCTGGAACGAGTTCATGACCTTCTTCGGCTCGGGCATGACCTCGGTCAGGGCGGCGTCCTTCATGTACTGGCTCATGTCCTCCCACGGCACCACCATGCGCGGCTCGTCCATGGGGTTCAGGGCGATGTCCATGTCCGGCAGGAGGTGCTCGATGGTCTTGATCATGTTGGTCCAGTGGACGGTCCAGAACCACTCGCTTGTGCGGGTGGCGCGGCCCTTGCGCACTTTGATAGTCATCTCGTACTCGGCCGCTTCTTTGCGAATGCGCGAGGGCTCCATGCCCCAGAAGGGGCGCAGGTCATGGTAGATCTGGTCGAAGAAGTCCTCGACGATGACGGCCTTGCGCTCCTGGGCGAATTGAAACCAGGCGTCGAAACCTGGTGGGGGGTGCCGGCCGCGGCGCTCGCGGTAGGCCTTGGCCGCTTCCGTCAGGGACTTGGATTCTTTCTTGAGGAGGGCATCGAAAGTCTCGTCAGCCTCCTTGATGAGGGTATCGATAGGATGCGCCCGTGGGGTAGAGGCAGGCGCAGGGGTATCTGCGGGCTTCGCGGTCGCATCGGCGTCGACAAGACGGTCGTTGACGGGCGGTACGGGCTTCGGCTCGGCGACGTGCTCGGGCTCGGGTTCGGGAATGGGCTTCTCAGCTTCTTGTGGTTGTTCTTGTGCCGGTGGGATGGGGTCGGGGGTCTGAGGTGGCGACTGTGGCTTTTCGGTCTGGAGCTGCGTCGTCGGAATGCCATTGGAGCGCGGGTCGAAGTAGAAGAAGAGGCCCATGACGAGGACGACGGCGAGGACGTAGCGCAGCAGGCTCGACGGCCGCCGCGAAGGGAACGCGGGCGACAGAAGCTTGACCATGATGGACGGCCAGCGCGGTCGGTAGGAGGTTATTGAGGAGGTGTAGGAGTTGAGGTCGAGAGCTGCGCCCTGCTCGGTTCGACGAGAGGTGTTCGTTCGATCGGGGGGTTGATGGACCTGGCGGCCGGCTCAGCCAGGCCTCTTCAGGGTGCAGCTCGCAGGGGCCAGCTCGACGAACGGACGAAGATGGTTAGGGCGGGACAGGGGGGCCGGCCGTGGGATTGCGGAGGGCGGAGGGGATCGTCGAGGTTCGTGGAGGTCGAAGAGGGCGGCGAAGATGATGACGGGCGCCCTCGAGGCTAAGGATGGTGCGTGCTGTCGAATGGAAAGGCGCGGCGGCAGGTTGGACGAAAAATGAAAGGAATGAAACGCGGCCGGGGGAGGAGGAGGGGAGAGAGGGGGGGAAAGGAAACAATCAGAGGTCGGACATGTGCAAGAGAGAGAATCCCCAAGGTGAAAGACCGAAAGAGTCGGATGCGCGGGTATGTACGCAATGATGGTTGGAGGGTGCTCAGGTCAGGTACATCTCATCTACCTAGGTAGATGAGATCGGGTGCGTGTAATTAAACCGAAGACGTGCTGATGCTCGGTGTACAGTAAGCCCACGACAGGCGATTGGACAGGGTCGGTGCTGGTACTATTGCTGGCTGATCCCGCGTACTGCGTACCAAAGTAGACAGGTAGGGTACCTCAGGTGCTATGGGAGATACGGATAGGTAGTAGTGTAGGTAATGAAGGCATCAGGGAATCTGCAGGTTGGCCAGAAACCTAAAGAAGAAACCCAAGACTCGGACGGCCTTGGAGCGGCCCTGGCGCTGCACGATGCTGTAAAGACTCTTTTGCACACGCAAATACTGAAGGGTGGACTGGGATGCGGCAATGCCAATGCCACGCCAACATGCGCAGGTTTGGAGGGGACGCGGATGATGCAGCTGCACGACGGCGGAGGGCGAGACCGTGGATTGGTGGGGAACCTGTGGGCGCCCAGACCAGTTTCAAATGAACAAGCGCCCGGCAGCGCTCCTTGCGTACACTGTGTCGGTGCTGTGGACGCAGGGCAACAGCTAAAAGACTACAGGCCGTCTTCTTCACGCAGGGGGGCTCATGACCAAAGTGCAAAAGAAGAAAAAGGGGACCAAGCCGGCACGAACAGACGAAGCCAAGCGATTTGACGTGCGGCTCAAGATAGTTTACACTAGTTGAGCTTGGTTGGGTTGCTGCCATTTACGCTCTTACACACCGAGAAACTTTTGGTACTTGTACAGGTAGGTTCATACTTTCAGGGGGTGGATGGCCTGTAGCCAGACTGGCGGGCTCAAAGAGGGGCCACTGCAGACAAAGGCAGACCAAGTCTGAAGCGAGCTTAAGTAGCTGCTACCTGTATCCAGCACCACTATCGTCCTCTCCGAAAGTACCCCATACTTCCACCTCCTACCTCGTCTCCCCTCTGCCAGGTCCTCTAGTGGCTGCACCACCTGCGCCGAGGCGTCTTGCTACTTCCGCGTGGCGCTGCTAGACAGCAGGTCTCGGACTTGACGCAAGCGTGCCCCTGAAGCCTAGATCCAGGAACACTGACTGACAACCGAGAGACATTGGACCTCTCTCCTATCATCCATCACCTCATAATATCCGTAGTCATCCATCTCAGTCACTATTCATCTCTCATCTCAGCCTCACTCTCCCTGCATCACAACGGACTCACTCCAAGAAACACACGCTCACACACGTGGCCACAACTGAACCCTCATCCCTCACGCTGTGATTTGCGCACCACCTCCACCCTCGTACAACAACGCAAATACGGATGAGCATCACCCATTTGCCCACCACCAAAACCCCCCATCCCCACCGCCAATTGAGATGCAACAACCTCCACCGTGATCCATCCCCCCCCCCCCCCCCCCCCCCCCCCCCCCCCCCCCCCCCCCCCCCAGTATCAGACTTGCCATCTGCCGCCGCCCTTTCGTGGGTCTGAAGCATGGCAGTGCTCTTCGCATCTGCCGACGCGCGACCCGCCCAAGAAATCATGGAAACTCGTCAGAAAAAGAAGACCTCGCCTCCTCCCCTCGTCAACCTGCCACTCCCCAAACGCGTGTACCGCAATCTTGCCCAAACGCCGTCGTCCCATCAACCTCCCGGTCGCCCAAAAACTCTGTGCCGCTCCTGTGCGGCCCGTATCCTGCACCGTCCGCCCTCCCTTCTGTCCCTCCGAGCACTGCCTCCAACTCCCCCCCGTCCCGTCTGTGATACCCCCCCGTGTCGTGTCGTCATACCTACCGTCCGGACCTCGTCCCGCTTGCTTGTCTGCACCAACCAAACAACTACCCCCCCGTCCTCATGTGCCGCGTAACCCCTGCCCGTGCCGATCCCATCCTCCGCCACGGGGGTGCTCCCGGCCCTGGATCTGGACCTGACGCCGTCTCTGCCAAAGATATAGACATGTCCGTCATAGAGCCACCTCGGGAACCGGAGTATGCTGGCAGCCGCGCCGTCGCTTCCTTGTCGGCCGCGAATAGAAACTTCGTGGCAGCCGCTCCGAAAGGTTGTCCAGATGGCCAGTTCCACCCGCGCGTCCCGTCAGCGGCACCTGAATCGGTCCGTCCGCCGCCGGGGAGACTGGAGTTGCGGAAGTCGACGTGGACGTGGACGTGCATTCGTAACACATAGACTGGGCGACGCCCATGCCACGCCGCACGAATCGGTTTGGCAGCTTGTCTGATGTATGGACAAAAGTCTCCTCATTTTCTCCGTTCCAGGCCGTCGCCGGTCACTGGCCAACATTGTTGGATGCTGTCTTTGATATTATACACTCTGCTTCCGCCATGCTACAATTACAGTGAAATCTTTTTGTACATGCAAACCCCGTTGTTGTATCGTACACGGTCCGGGCAGGCCCGGACGCGGGGGCGTGAGGGGCCCGAGGATCGTCGCGTATCCGGGACGCCGTAGACGTAGACCCCCGAACCCTAGTGACAGGACCCTCATGACATGGCCGCGTCGGTCGAAAAGTTGCTGCCGCCGCCAGACTCCGTCTCTTCTTCAGCGTCTTCCGTCAGCCTGCCAATGAGCTCCTGGATGGTCGGGCGGAACGGCCATTCCATAAAGGCCTCCAGAATCTCCGTCCACTGCTTCTCGTTCAGCAAATCCGTGGCTATCTCCCGCATGCCGGTCCCCAAGGTCCCTCCCTGGGCCGGGTCGTGCAAGCTGGGGCACCGCGGGATGATCCAATCCGCGGCGCCCGGCGCGATCCGCTCGAGCGTCTTGCGCGGCGGGTCCATGCCCGGCGATATCATGGCCCGCTGGATCATGTCGAACAGGTCGCTCGCGCCCGAGGTTCCCCCGCCCACCTCCCGCAGGAGCGGGTGCGTCGCCTTGGGCTGGATGTCGAGCAGCGAGCACTCGAAGCTAGGGAAGAACTCTTTCGCATTGACCTTGAGCGGCTCGTAAGGCCGCCGGTCCCAGAGCAGCACGGGCGGGTCCTG
Organism: Colletotrichum plurivorum; assembly: GCA_014235945.1. Lineage (NCBI taxonomy): Eukaryota > Fungi > Ascomycota > Sordariomycetes > Glomerellales > Glomerellaceae > Colletotrichum > Colletotrichum plurivorum. The sequence continues at coordinate 51,535 of WIGO01000061.1, forward strand.
CCGCATGAGGTGCAGGGCCGCGATGTAGTTGCGGAAATCCGACTTGGCGTGCTTGCTCAGCTTGTCCACCTTGGCGTTCCAGGCCTTGTCCCGCGCCACCAGCTCCGACTCGGGGACGGAGCCGCTGCGCCACAGCTCCGTCAGTTCCTCCATCTCCTCGGCGAGCGGCAGGAAGGCCTCGGCCTCTGCCGCGTCTCTTTTGAGATGGCTGCGGAGGACCGCGAGCCGGACCCGCATCTGGGACTGCGGTTGGAAGGGCTTCTCGGCGTGAGCGCGTTCCATGTTCTGGAGCTCCTGGTGGTACGGGCGCTTGAAGACCGGCGGCTTCCTTCCGGAGAGCGGCTCGGCACTGGAGACGTACGGCTCGGCCTCGAGCGTGAGGTCCATCTTGCGCCCCTGGGGGATCACCATTCCCGCGTCCTTCATCATCCTCTGCGCGCGGGCAGAGCTTTCAATGTCCATCCAGCTGTCTCTCCGAAAGCGCTCCTCGATCTCCGGGCCAGCAACCTCGGCCATGTACTCGCACGTCACCTCCGCCTCGAGAGCAGACTTACGTCTCATCATGATGGACCTGGCCAGGGTGTTCCTGTGGTCGTCGGGACGGGTCCAGAGGAGCAGGCGCACGTTTCCGTATCGCTGGAATAGCTGGGAGGTGCGGATGCTGTTGAGGAGCTGGTACAAGACGAGCTGGGCCGCCGAGGTGAAGTGGCGGTAGCGCTTCTTGGGATACCAAACGAGATTGGCCGTGACGAGAAGGGTGTCGTTGCGCTGGGGATCGGGGTTCCCTTCGCGAGGCTGCGGGGTCTGGTTTTCAAGGTTCGCCAGGGCATCGTTGAGTTCCTTCCACACGATTCCGGACTGGGGAAGCAAGCGGGTGTTGGGTCGGGAGAGGAGAGGCTCGAGAAAGGGGCGGTAGAAGGCGTCCTCAGGCTCCATGAGGATGTGGGATCGGGGCTTCAGGACGTCGCTGAGCTTTCGACTCCAAAGGCCGGCACCGGGGTACATGTCGACGAGGTCGCAACCGACGTGGCGTTGGAGCGAGGGGCCAATGTAGTCGAGAATGTCGTCTGCGCGGTTGTTTGAGCGTTAGATGATGGGAAGATATTGGAAGGAATTGGGATCGGGATCGGGATTGGGACGCACCGCATAGCTTTTCGTCAACAACGTGTACTCGCTTGTTGTCAACCTTGGGTCTGTCTTTCTTCTTCTTGGGCTTGAAGTCTGGGTCTTTCAAGTTCCTCTTCGCTCCAAGATCCGCATGATAGCCGCCCGTATCTTGAAGCGCCCGAGCCAGCGGCGTGTCTCCGTGGAGCATGCCCTTGCTGAGCCTGTCAGCCTTTGCGACCGGGGCCTTGAAGCCGGCCAGCGCGGACGCCTGGCCGGGTGAAATTTTCGGGGTGGTTGATGCTCGGCGATGCGCCGGGGCGCGCGCCAGCCGCCGCGTCAGGGGAGATGGGGTGGAAGCATGTCTGCAATTCCTCAGGGCGGACAACATTGGCTCTGGGTCGGCATGGAGGGGGCGATCTATTTCTCGTGGAAAGCGTACGCAACGAAGAGCTGTGGATGGGCAGCTTGAGGCACCGGGTGCTTCCATACTGGAAATATTCTGCCGTGCCTCACCTGGGCCCTGAATGTGGGGTCCGCTATTATCGATAAAGCAGAGTACGTACCGACCGGGCCTCAGTCCAGGGTACCTACCTACCTAGGTAGGTAGGTACTAACGGAGAAGCCACTGAAGCTTGGAAGGTACGAGCATACCCTCGAATTGTGTCCACCCTTGGGGAAAGAGCGAGTCCAAAGCGACTGCTTCAACCTTTTGAACATACTATGTACCTACCTAAGAAACATCTTCAGGTGTGATGCAGCTATCACCCAGGTAGTCCGGTACCTGGGCGGACGGACCGAGCCGGCGAATCGCCATGACCAAAGGGTCAAGTACCTTCTCGCCTACTTCAGCTGCACGTATACCTAAATCGATTACCCTGCACATCGCGGCATGGTAATCATCAGATTAGATACACCTGCCAACACCACCACCGGTACCTGCATTTACTCTCTTCTCCTGCCCTCCAACATGGCAGAGAGCACGCAATCGCCCTACGCCATTGCGAACCAGCCTACTGCCACTTGCCTTGCCTCTTTTCCACCCCGGAAAGGCACAATCACGTCTGTTTAAGCTTCTGGGGCCGCTGTCAACCGAAGAGCCCGATTGGTTTCTCCAGACGAAGGCCGTTCTAGTCAAACTCAATCTCCAGTCTATTATGTCCTATCTTTGTCCGTATATATGCGTCTGTGCCTCTGTCATGTAGTTCATCTCCAACTCTCCTATGTAAGGTGAAGCCCGTCAACATCACAACCTCGTATTCGAGCATCGAGATGGTTTCCACACGAGGAGCCACCTAAGCCCCGGAGTCGGTCGGGTGCAAATCCATCCGAGCCGCCGCATTTCTTACCCCGCAAGACACGACTCGGGCCTCCGCGGCGGACGAGCCATGAAAAACCGCATTTCCAATTTGTCAGCGCCCGTGTTCCTCATCCACGGCTCTTTTTGCCCACCTAAGAATACCAGCATGCAGATCGTGTCAGGATTCAAGGGACCATACTCCTAGCACGTCGCCTAGAGTACCCGAGCCGTCTGTTTGTCTCCGGTCCCACATCGACAAGAGCCCTTCACAATGTTTCTCCCCGGGGCTGACCAAGCATAGACACGCATTGCCTCTCGTGGCGGGGGGCCGCAGGCGAGCGTCGTCGTCTCTCGACGTGCCCGGTGTTTCACTGGGCCGTCCCTCCACCGTGCCGTGTGTTGTCGTCGTCGTTGTCCAACCTGCAGAGGCGCATTAGTCAACCAGACCCGCTCATCGAACTCGACAGAAACACTGAACCCCCGATCACCATGGTCCACGGTGCACCTCCTTGGTCCCACCGCTCTTTTGAGGACAGGTGGAAGGTAGCATCCTAGACTTACGCTACGGATACGGCCTGGGACTATACACAGATAGCTTTCTCTACATAATCTCATCCTGGTGTTGCTTGAAAACATATAAACCCCTTCTCCCCAGCCCATAGTCTCGTGTCATATCCTCTTCTTAGCCATCATCAACTCACAAACACTACAAACTCAACGAGTCTCATCAAAAGACCCCCCATCAAAACCTCACCTCAACACCACATCAACACCAACACCAACACCAAACCGCAAAAATGGTCTACACTCTCCACGACGCTTCCGTTCCCCTCCTCATCGCGGGCCTCAACACCCTGCTCAACCTCCTCAACAAGGTCGAGGCCCACGCCGCCGAGAAGTCGGTCGACCCCAAGACCCTCCTCGAGGCCAAGCTGGCCGAGGACATGTTCCCCTTCACCTTCCAGTACCACGTCGCCACCGACTCCGCCATGAAGATCATCGCCCGTGTCCAGGGCACCGACCCCGAGGTCTTTGACAACAAGTTCGAGTCCGTCGCCGACCTGCGCGCCCGCGTCGAGCACACCCTCGCCCTCGTCAAGGCCGCCGACCCCAAGACCTTCGAGGAGCGCACCGACGCCCTCGTCCCCCTCGGCCTCGGCTTCGGCAAGGGCGAGATGCAGATCCGCGCCCGCGACTACCTCGTCGCCTACGGCCTGCCCAACTTCTTCTTCCACATCCAGGCCGCCTACAGCATCCTGCGCAAGGAGGGCGTCAACCTTGGCAAGGCCGACTACCTCGGTCCCTTCATGGGCCCCTTCGTCGAGCAGCACCAGAAGGCTCAGCAGTAAGCGGGGGAAGGTTTTTGGCTTTGGTGAGAGGAGGATATTGATCGTCACAAGATGACGCCCGGGCGAAAAAATAGCATCGGGATTGAAGCGTTGGATTTAGAAGAGTAAAAGCCCATAATGAGTTTAATGACACATCTCATGCCATGCACTACTGGAAGGCTTGCTTCTGCAGAATTGTGAAGTGAATGAGTCCAGCATTTCTCATCATCTCATCTCATCTCACCCAATGAGGCTCAAACAGATCATCCTAGGCCGATCCGTCGAGACCCTGCAGCTTGAAATCCGCCGGGAACCCCGCGTCGGCCCACTGCTTGAACCCGATCCCGCCCGCCGCCCGGGGCATCCTCACGACCAGGGGAATCTCGTCGTCCTTCTCCTTCCCAATCACCTCCGCCTTGTGCACCAGGCTCACGTGCGTCAGCCTCTGGAACCCGACATTCTCGTACAGCGAGAACCCGGTCTGCGACGCCTCCGTGTAGATGGGGATCTGCAGCTGGTCGGCGACGTCGCATCCCCACTGCATGAGTCTGCGGCCGATGCCGCGTCTCTGCCAGGCCGGGTCGACGGCGATGGAAGACAGGTCTAAACCCGGCGTCAGTAAAACCAACAACGACCCATTTCGCAGGTAACTCACAGATGTAGTGGCGCTTGCCAAATAACCTCACCCGCATGTCCCACATGGGCATCAGAATAGCCTCGCACCGCCTCTTATCCTCGCCCGTGAGCCACGGGATGCCCTCCGGCCTCTGGAACCCGTGCTCCTCGCCCGGCCGCCAGAAGATGTCCCAGCTCGCCATGCCCACGATCTTGCCCGTCTCCGTGTCGACGCACTTGATGTGGTGCCCGACGGGGTCGAAGTTCCAGAACTGGATGGTCCCCTCCTTGTGCACCTTGCGGTCGACGCCACCGGGGTAGAGGAAGTCGATGATCGGCTCGTCCTTGAAGGCCGCGAACTGCACGTCGTAGACGGCCTCGATGTCGGCGATGACGGCCGGGAGCACTGCGAAAGGCATCTTGGTTTCGGAAGCCGGGTCGGTCGCGTTGTCGAGGATGGTGGGATGTCGGATTGGCTAACGCCGAGGAGGGAGAACTTCACGCTGAATTGCGTTCAGCAGGCTCGCGCGACCGATGTGGTCATCATGCTTAAATGTCACGGGATGTTACATTCGCCCTGCCCTTGGTACCTAACTCCCCGGAACAGCCCTCGGAAGTTCCTTGCTTGGATACGCGCACTAGACCCCACCGTTACGGCTGTTGACCAGCCGTCACCGGCAAGTGTGGGTTGGAAGTTGATCGAAGTTGGAGTCGTTGCGCTAGTCGGGACGGCATCCCACAATCCCTGATGAAAATGCCGCATCCTTTTCTTATCGTAAGCTATCAGGCGGGGTATTCGTGCGGTTGACTGCGGCATTTGTCCAATGGATTGTCAAGAGCCGGATGACGTGATCCCGGTCCAAGTGGGATGTGGAACTGAAGATTTTTTTTCCCTGATGGATAAGATAATCTAATCAGATCTGAGCATGCGTGCGGCATCGAAGGTCGGAATAAGCTTTGTAACGGCGCGGCTCGCTCGGAATTAACGATCCTAGTTGTCTGTTTCTTTCTTTACGAACCGGCATGGATACGTCTGTCTGTAGAGGCGCAAGGATCGGGCAGCTTTTCCGACGCCGGTGTCACACAACCACGCAAATATAGATTGTCGAGAAAGCTTGATTTCTGAACAGATTTCAGAACGTTCATCACCCTTTGATGCTCTCAAGTTGCAAATTCGAAGTCTTACTGTCCTCGTGATATGCGAGGGGCTGCCGTTCCCAAATATGCATGGGGTTGGCCTTGACGTGAAGCGGGTCCAGCATTAATGAACTCTTCATTCGGCGGGATTTACAGATTGGAGGTTGCTACACCTAGGTAGATGCCCAGATGTCGGACTTCCTGGCGTAATCTCAGAAGCGCCGTACCCCGGAGAGCTGACGCCTCCATCCGCCATGATCTTTTATCTAGCAACTCTTTTCAACAGCGACCGTCTCGCTCACGCCAGTGTCAATGCCCTGCCCGCTGCTCTCAGCCCTGACAAACTGGAACACTCCAGCCAACGTCGACTTCGTCTCGAACCCGGCTTTATCCACCGACGCCTTCTCCACCATGCCTTCCTCAGTCTCTCCAGCAAACACAGTCCACTTGTCGTTCTCAGTCGCGCCGTTCCAGCTCATGTAGACCTCCGTCTGGTTGCCAGAGCTGCATGCAAAGACCTTGGGAGGGTAGTTGGGCTTTCCCACCCAGGGAAACCTATAGTTCCGGTAACTCTGGACCAGCTTGTCCTCCCCGAACTGAGCTGTGAAGACACACCGTCCCTCGCTGTCAAACTCCTTGATCTTGGGGGTACTTCCGTAGCCGATCACCACGTGTCCAGAGCCGTCGCCCAGCACCTGGACGTTCCCCTGCGACACCGCAAAAATGGTGTCATCCTCGTCGATAAGCTCCTGCGTGAGGGTGGCCTCCCACGTGGCGGTGTTCACGGTCATCAGGATTCCCGAGGTCTGGTCGACGCCAGAGACGACGGCGCTGTTGTCGTTGTTGAAGAGGGAGATGTACGTGGTTCCGTTGCCTTCGGCGTGGATACGAGCGTCGTGCTGGTAGCAGAACGACAGCCCGTTCTTCAGCGCAAAGGAGCCGCCCGTACGTCCCTGGTAAGTGTCAACAAAAGGCCTTCGTCGTCAGACAAGTGGAAACTCACGTTCAAGGTCCATTCGACAGATCCGTTCTTCGCAATCTTGAAGATGGAGCAGTAGTGACGCGACGAGACCAAGAACCCGCCGTCGTTGAACCTCTCAATCGAGTTGATGTGGAAGGGGCCCCACGGATAGGACTGGTTGAGGCCCAAGTCTCCAAGGGGATACACATCAACAGCGTCAGCGAGGGGAATGTCGTCCAAATGGTCGAGGTGGCTCCACTGGAACAAGATATCGCTGGTCTTGACGTCGACCTCAAAGAATAGCGAGTCTGCAATCCACCCCTCAGCCGGGCCTCCGACAGACGACAAGTCGGTCTGGGTGATGTTGATGGCGGGGACGAACATGGTGCCTTCTGGCGTGATCAGGTCCTCGTGCATGTCGATCCAGCTGCCCGCCATCACGCCGGAAGCGTCCCACCCCGTGAAGGTCTGCAGGTTCAAGCCGTCCTTGTTCTGAGGCAGGGTGACGTTGATAATGTTCTTGTACGTCTGGTCAAAGATCTGAACGGCGCCATACCCAAATCCGTACGGCTCGGGGAAGGTGATTCCGCCAAAGTAGGTGAGAACGGGCTCTCCGTCTAGAGTCTGGGCCCGGAAGGCAGAGATGTCGCCGTAGGACCCCTCCCAGATGAGCTCGTTGTCGTTGCTCATGATGAAGACAGAGTAGTTGTGGCCGCCGGAGCCCGACTGGTCGAAGAACAGGTGGCCGTCGGCAACCTCACCGGTCTGGGTGATCTTCAGCGAAGGGGGCTGCAGCGCGGGCTCGGAGCGGTACGTCTGCCATGGCCAAGGGTTCGTAGTGCTGTTCTGAGCAGCGGCAGTCACGGCAAGGCCGAGCAGAGAGGCGGCCGAGGCGTATTGAAGGCGGGCCATGGCGAGGGTGGACGATGCGTGAGCTCTGATATCCCAGGTAGGCCGCGTGCTAGAACATCAACAGCGAGGAAGGTCCGAGGCCATTTATAGCAGCCACGAGTGAATGCAGACATCACCTTGATTCCCGACATCGGCAGATCGCCTTGAAGCTTGAGGATTTGTGCGGAATACTCCATTGCCATCCCATCGCGTTAACCCGGACCCTCAAGCACATTATGGCTCGTTCCCACTGGACGTCTAATGAGAAGAAGTCATCTTCCAGGGAACAGATGCTTGTTTTCAGGTGATCGTTGTCGTCCGCCCCCATTTCTCGGCATCTGATAAGATCTGATTGATATGTGCCGTCGATCAATTGCCTCAAGCCGTTACGACGTGGAATACCAGAGTGGGTGCATCGTGACATCGCTCTAGCTTAACACCCACTGGCATCCACACTATTTATTGAAGAATGTCCGTTGAATCCACACGGCAGTCGGCCGCCGGTGCCGGGTCGTCTTCATGGCCCCGACTACCGCAGCTCCGGTTGCCGATGTCATGGATGACGGTCGGAGTTTGCCCGATCGCGGGAAGTGGGAGCATCCTGTGGATCTCATTACTTCACCGATCTTGAGAAACATGCCATGCCACGGGGTTGAATGAATATTTTCAAGAGGTTTAAGGAGAGTTATTGCCGGCGAATCTTGGGCATAGGGAACTATCCTTCACACCCCCAGGCTAAGAAGTTTACAACCCTCTGATTATTCCAGCCTACTACTAATTACTTCTAGTATATTATTCTTACTGTCATCCATCGTTGTTACTGTCGTCCGTCGTCGTCCCTGTCGTCCGTCATCGTCGCTTCTACCTATCGTTGGTGTAGGTGCTTGTAGGAGGTGGGATATTCAGCCTAGGGGGTGTGAAATGATAGTTCCCCGGGCATATTCACAAACCGCGAACTTGGGAGGACTGGTAGCTTCAGCTTTCTTGTGATTATGATCATGGCGTGACAGGAAGAAGCAACACTGCAGAAAATATACCTAATTGGGGTGCTTACGAGGTCGGAGCACTTGCTGAGAGCTCACTACAAGCATTGAGAGTTGTTGTTCAAGTCCCAATACCATCCCGAACTCACATACATGGGACGAAGGCTGTTCATGTCGCCAAGTTGAGCATCGCCAACCATAATAGCAAGGGTCATTATAATTGATATTTTGGAGTAGATGCTAGTCCAGCGTGTTAACGCTCAAGCACACCCAACTAACTACGAGTATTGAAAGCAAACTTGCATCGGAGATGCCGTTCCTTGTGTCCTTTCTGAGCGCCGTGTCGTTTACGAGTCCTTCGGCTTGCGTACCCATACCTCATCAACCACGTCGCCCTGCCCTTTGATGCACATCCACTCGCCTATCCCATACTCCTTCGGAGCGACTCGACATCCTCTGCCGCCGCCGCCGACAATCAAGTTTCCAGGCCTGTAACTTGGATCCCTCTCCATCCTGCGAATCACGCTTCCGTGAACCCTCACTTTGTCGGGCACATCGCGAACCTCACCTCTTGGCAGTGGCCAGCGGATCGGCTTCCAACTCCCGTCCGGCCTTAGGTCAAGCCGACGGAACGGGAGGTGCTCCATGACGCGCCACATGAAGACCGAGGCCGGGTGCATGCCGCACTTGAAGTCGAGCGAGTCGTGGATGTCCGCCTCGTGCGCCGTCCTCATCATCTCGGCGAAGGCAGACGACGTGCATTCGTGGGGCGACCTCTCGAAGCCCTCGTCGGCATGTTCGACGTGTTCCGTCGCTGAGCCGTTCGGGGTTACGGTCGGAGACCCGAGCGGAGATGGAGCGTCCACATGGATCTCGGGAACTGGGGTGGCATCGCGCGGCTGTGGGGGTGATGCGAAGCTCGAGGGCGAGAAGGTCGGACCGGCGACCGCCTCGACGCAGCCCAGGTTCTCGAGCTGGTCCAAGTCGAAAGTCAGGCCGGCGCGCATCGCCTCTCTCACCATCCAGACGAGCGGGATGTGGCTCGCGTTCTTACGGCCCTCGAACGCGTCCCAACCTCCTCCGATGTCTCCATGCCCACCAGCGAACCAGACCTCGTCGACGTTCTGCTCGGTCTCGTCGTCTGAGTCGTAAACGAGGTCCTCCATTGGCGGCTTGGAGTGCATCGAGGAGGCGTCGTGGTCGGTAAACCCCTGCTGCGACCCCTGTGTCGTTCTCGACTTGGACCTTGAGTGGGTGCGGAACGGAGCCGGGTGATCGGCATCCTCGGGCTCGCCGACGCGGGACCTGCGGCGCCCGCGGTCTTCGGCGGCCACGACATCGTCCGGTGCGAGCGTCGATCGCCGGCCCGGCCTGTACTTCTCCTGGAGCTCCTGTACCTTCTCGTTGAACGGATTGTGCTCCATCGCCCGCCTCGCCGCGTTCTTCTTGCGGTTCCTGTTGGGCTCCTGGTAGATGAGGTCCTGCCTGAACTTGGCGCGGCGCTCGTCGATGCTGACGGCATGCCTGATGACCTTGGCCGAGCTGCGGGCCGTGTAGGGGAACTTGCTCCGCTGCATCCACGCCGTCTCGAACCGCGGCACGCTGTTGACGGTGTCAAAGAGCCCCAGGAACCGGATCCGCCGGATCGGCCGCGAGAAGGTCTCCCGGAACCCCTTGAGAAACTTGTACATCTTCTCGCGGTCTTCTTTTCCCTCAGGCGTGGAGTTGGTCCGGCGAGACTGCCATTGTGAGAACGAGTTCCACGCAAAGGCGACCATCTCCTCGTTCCCGTGTGCGAGAAGGCCGACAAAGTCGAGCATCTCGGCGAGGAACCTAGCCACGTAGGCGCCACGGGAGAAGCCAAACATGTAGATGTCGTCTCCAGGGGAGTAGTATCGCATCAGGAAACGGTATCCGCCGACAACGTGCTGATCAAAGGACGATCCGATAGCCGAGTCCTTGGCCATCTGATACCAAGACTTGCACTTGGCTCGAACTCCATTGTGTGTCAGGTTATCCGAGACGACGTAGGTTCCGATGCCAGCTATTTGTGATGCGTGAGTGGTTGTGCTTTTCATCAACACTTCAAGAGACACTTACGCTGGTAGTAATGGACTATTCAACGTGTTGTTAGCTAACCGCCGACTCAAACGCGCGAAGTCAAGCCTATACTTACACTGATCGTTTGCTGAACTATCCAACATACGAAAGATCTTCAAGATGTTGCTGTCACTGTCATCGCCACGGAACTTGTTCCCCGTCCCGTCGAAGCAGAGAATCAGCTTCCGGCGCGGGCCGCATAGCTGGCCTCCCCGGAACGCCCCATCGCCACCCGGGCTGCCAACGCTCTCCCCGGGTCGCGAATCCCCCCGATGAGGATGCCTCAGGACGTCTGGGTGCATTGGGGACAAAGAAGCCGGGAAAGCTGCGGTACCAGAGTTATCTGCGGTCCTTGACTGGGGCGGCGCAACCAATGCCGAGAGATCGCATGCTTGTCAGGCGTGGGTGTGGATGCCCTAGGTCATATAAGGTGGACGCTTGGCCTGTTCTCTTTGGGTATTTCACCGCATTCCAATGAGCCCCTCATGCCGGTAGGCCGACCACCACTGACGGCTCGTCTCGCCGTGCATGTTATGCAAGCGTTCGGAGTTGTGCGTCACCGGACCAGGTCTCAGGGCTTCTTACTCGCAGCACAACAATCTGTGATCCTCTGGCCGGTTTACCGGGAGTGTCTCACGCACCAATCCCCATGTTTCTGTCACCCACGATGCCGTGAGGGGATGGTTGCACCATGAGATAGTAGCAATAGCTCCAATATCAGCCAGGAATGATCTGCGGACCATCTACCAAATAGACCGAACTATCGTGAGCCCTCGTGAGACAGATCTGCGATTAGCAGGCCCTATCAGAAGCTGCTCGCCCTCCCGTTCGGATGAGGCACTTGCAGGGCGGTCGTTTTCGGTCGTGGCGAGACACACCAGGCCCAACATATGCTCGGACTGGCCCTAGGGAGGCATAGACACGTCTCAAGCCCAAATCTCGAAACTTGGGCCCTGATGTGGCATGGATATGGCTTCAAATCCACCACTCGTGGGCGGCGGCAAATTTGAACACAACTTTGCCAAGGTCCACCGGTGGTTGACAGCTTGAAGCTTCTGAGGGATGGCTGGACGCACTGACAACATGGGGAATGTGAGACAGCCCCCCCGAAAGCCACGTACATTACTAATTGTTTTTATCTCACAGGCGGTGGTGGTTGGTGGCCGCAGAGTGACATCACCGGGAGCTGAAAGATGTTGTCTTATTGTGCATTTGTCGAGGTTTACTTATACTAAGACATGACTTGGACGCGCCGAGTTGCTGCACATCTTGGCCAATCTCAGTCTTCTAATCTAGCATTCAAGCTAACTAAGTACGGCGCGGTCCACGGTTGAACTGGTTCAACGCTGGCGCGAGATAACGAAAAATGCCCTAGTTTGGCCGTCCGCTTCAAGCCTCAAGCCTCAACTACCACCTCAACTACCTATCACATGAAGAAGAAACCACATGCACGAAGAATGAGGAGAGCTGAAGCTACCAGACTTGACGGTTCGTCGGGCATTCGCACAACGGCCCAACCTTATTACACAGCATACACGAGCCTTGAGGGTCGCGTGCTTGGCCGCCTCTGACGATCATCAACGTTGCATTCCGCCGTCTTTCCAATCAGATGACTGGCTGGACACGTCGGGCAGGGAGTCCGGCGTCGCCTCCGCACCATGTCGTGCATCCTCAGCATCCCCCGGCGGGTTGTCCGTCCAAAGGCTCCCGCATGATTGTCCCACGACATACCCTACAGGCGGTTGCATCCCGCCGACATGCTGCAGATGCGTCCATGGATCGACGCTCGGGCTGGTGGGCGATCGCTCCCTAGCGTTGCCGGACGGGATCAACACGGACGGTTGCAGGGCCACATCCGGCCGATATGCCGCTTGTTATGGGACCCGGTCTTAGACACAATCTAAGACAGTTGGGAGGTGTCGGGGCCGTCTCATGCGCGACTGCGAGGTATTCGGTACGCGTATTGGTGTGTGTTGTCTCTTACGTCCGAGACTCAAAGTTGTGTCCCTGAGGGGTGCAAGTCAGACAGCTCGTGCCAGAGTGCCCTTGGGTCGGCCGCGGATGGCGACCTGATGCAATCCCATAAAAGATTCGACCGCGCCCTGGCTGCTGTGGAGGGTGAGCGAGCTCTCAAGCGGAACTTGACTGCTAGGAGGAGAACATTGCTGATACAAACATCACCATGAAGAGCCATTCCAGCGGCGAAGTCGAGCAGCACGAGCATGTCGTCGGGACCGAACATTACCATGGCGTCTCCACGAAGCAGTTCCAGGAAGACTCACCGAGCAGGGGCGACCCCAGGTACGGCTCACACGACGCCAACCTCTCCGGGTTCAAGAAGGCGCTGAAGTTATCACGGCGACCACTGCCCATCCTCTTCGGGGATGGCAGGTACCCGGAAGAGGTGACGCGCCCAGGCAAGAGGCAGAACCTCAAGGCGCTGCAGGCCCAAGGTAAGCGGGCAGAGTTCAAGCACCCACTTGAAAACCTGAAAGCTGACCGTTGTCCTAGATTTCAAGACCCTCTATCAGATTGTCAGGAGCAAGGTCAAGCGGGAGAGCATCCAAGATGACAAGACCATGATCATGGAGCGGACGATCCAGATCGTCGCGAAGCTCCCGCACAAGTCTCACCTCCGCGAGGTCCTGACGAACAAGTTTATCGAACAGTTGTGGGACTCGCTCGACCATCCCCCGCTGCTGTACATGGACGAGAAGCTCAAGTATCGCTTCGCGGACGGATCACACAACGTAAGTCGGGACCAATGTGTAATCGAAGACACAAGAAACTAAGAAACGTGCAGAACCCTCTGTACCCCTTGCTTGGCGCTGCGAACCAGCCATACGCCAGGTCTGTCAAGCCCCGCATCGTCACGCTGGGCGCGATGCCAGACCCGGGTTTGGTATTTGACTCCATCATGGGACGCAGGGCGTTCAAGAAGCACCCGAACAACGTGTCCAGCATTCTATGGTACTGGGCCACCATCATCATCCACGGTACGTCGCATGTTTAACATGTCTCTCGACCTTCACGCTCGCGGTTTTGTGCTGACTGCTCCCAGACTTGTTCTGGACGGACTACAGGAACCCAACGGTCTCCAAGACTTCGGCGTACCTGGATCTGTCTCCACTGTACGGCAGCAACCAGGAGATGCAGACCTCCATCCGCACCCACCGGGACGGCAAGCTCAAGGCAGACAGCTTCGCCGACAAACGTCTGCTCGGCATGCCGCCTGGCGTCTGCGTGATCCTCATCATGTTCAACCGCTTCCACAACCATGTCGCAGAGAACCTGGCCGCCATCAACGAAGGCGGCCGCTTTACCCCGCCTGCTGGGAACCTCAACGACGAGGCGACGGCCGAGGCATGGAAGAAGTACGACGAGGAGCTCTTCCAGACAGCGCGGCTGGTGACGTCGGGTCTCTACATCAACATCACGCTCGTCGACTACGTGCGAAACATTGTCAACCTCAACCGCACCAACAGTAAGTGGACGCTCGACCCCCGACAGGAGGCCGGCATCAACGCTGGCACCCCTGACGGCGCCGAGGCCGGCACCGGCAATGTCAACTCGGCCGAGTTCAACCTCTGCTACCGGTGGCACTCGTGCATCTCCCAGCGGGACGAGGAATGGGTCAATGCTCTCTACGGCAAAGTCTTGGGCGGCAAGAAGGGCACTATGACGCCGCGCGAGATGGCGTGCGCCCTAGGTAAGTTTGAGGCGGAGATCCCAGATGATCCCGCCCATCGCACCTTTGGACACACTCGGGGGTCCGACGGCAAATACAACTTTGCCGGATACAAGAGGGGGCTCGACGGCAAGTTCGACGACGACGACCTCGTCAAATGTATTGCCGAGTCCATCGACGATTGCGCTGGGTCATTCGGCGCCCGAAACGTGCCCCAGATCATGAAGGACGTCGAGGTCATGGGCATCTTACACGGGCGCAAGTGGAACGTTGCCGGCCTAAACGAGTTCCGCAAGCATTTCGGGCTCAAGCCGTACGAGCGCTTCGAGGACATTAACTCGGATCCGGAGGTGTCCGAGCAGCTGCGGCACCTGTACCAGCACCCGGACTACGTCGAGCTGTACCCGGGTCTTGTTGCCGAAGAAGCCAAGAAGCCCATGTCGCCCGGTGTCGGAATCGCGCCGACGTACACCATCTCCCGCGTCGTCCTCTCCGACGCCGTGTGCCTAGTCCGCGGCGACAGATACTACACAACCGACTACAACCCCCGTCATCTCACGCAATGGGGCTACACTGAGGTTAACTACGACCTGGACGTCAACCACGGCTGCGTCTTCTACAAGCTGTTCCTCCGCGCGTTCCCGAGCCACTTCAAGCAGAACTCGGCCTGGGCGCACTACCCCATGGTCATCCCCGGCGAGACGGAGCGGATCCTGAAAGACCTCGGCCGCGACCACCTCTTCGACTTCAAGCCGCCCAAGCGCATCGCCCCCCGCAAGGAAATCACGTCGTATCGCGGCGCCCAGCACGTCCTGCAGAACCAGGACGTCTACCGCGTCATGTGGAACGACGGGCTCGAGTTCCTCATGGGCGATGGCGGCAGCCGCTTCATGCTCGCGGGCGACGAGGCCGTCCACGCCGGGCAGAAGAAGTGCATGCACGCCCTCCTCTACGGCGACGGCTGGGCCTCGGACGTCCGCAACTTCTACCGCCAGATGACGGAGACGCTGCTCGTCGAGAAGTCGTACCGTCTCGGCGGCGACGCCTCGTCGCGCCAGAGGCACGTCGACCTGGTCCGCGACGTCGGCAACCTGGTCCACGTCCACTTCGCCGCGCGCGTCTTCAACCTGCCGCTCAAGACGGAGAAGAACCGCAAGGGCATCTTCAGCGAGCACGAGCTGTACCAGGTCCTGGCCGTTATCTTCATCTGCATCTTCTTCGACTTCGACCCGGCTAAGTCGTTCCCGCTCCGGCAGAAGGCACTAGAGGTGACCCAGGCGCTCGGCAAGGTCGTCGAGACCAACGTCAAGCTCGCGACCAAGGTCGGCTTCCGCGGCTTCTTCAACGGCTCCCTGGACGACAAGGAAACGCTCCCGGCGTACGGTACCCGCATGATCAAGGGCCTTTCCAAGGCTGGGCTGAGCGCCCACGAAATTACGTGGAGCCAGGTCCTGCCGACAGCCGGAGCTATGGTCCCGAACCAGGCGCAAGTGGTGAGTGATCATTCCTATACGGCGATGTTTATGAACGCATACTGACTCGACAACAGTTTGCCCAAGCAGTGGACTACTACCTCGACGAGTCGAGGAAGCACCATGTGGCAAGGATGCACAGGATCGCCAACGACAACCCAAGCAAGGAGAACGACGATCTCCTGCTCGGGTACGCCATGGAGGGCGTCCGGATGGCGGGCACTTTCGGCTCGTACCGTAGAGCCGAGAGGGACGACGTGATCGTCGAAGACAACGGAGAGCACGTAGAGATCAAGCGCGGCGACAGAGTCTTTGTGAGCTTTGTGAGCACCACCCCATCCCAACTCCATCTCGAAGCATCTACTAACACGCGGTCAGGTCGATGCTGCCAAGGACGCGGAGCACTTCCCGTCGCCGGATGAGGTCGACCCCCGCCGGCCGCTGGAGTCGTACATCCACTACGGCCTCGGCCCGCACGCCTGCCTCGGTCGCGACATCAGCCAGGTGGCGCTGCGGGAGATGTTCAGGGCGCTGTTCAAGAGGAAGAACGTCCGGCGCGTCCCGGGCCCGCAGGGCGAGCTGAAGAAAGTGGCGAGGCCCGGCGGGTTCTACGCGTACATGACCGAGGATTGGGGCCAGATCACTGCGTTCCCGACGACCATGAAGGTCATGTGGGACGAATGAGTTGTTTGATTGATACCGATACCCTGGCCAGAGCCAGATGGCTGAGCGACTGAATTGAAATGACGTTCTTTAACCAAGTCTTGGTATGTGGAATGGCAGAGCGCGGAGTTTGAATGAGAATGCCACCAAAGTGATTCAGCTCGGTACTATCCCGCCAGATTCGTCTGAATTTTTCTCTACACTGGTTGAAGTGCATGAAGAGCTTGCGGTTCCGCTGTATTTTAACAACGGGTTGAAGAGTCGAGCGAAGCGCCCGGGCGCACGCCGGTCAAATCTCGCGATCGAGGAGGCTAGGACCACATTCGCAGTTTCACACGGACCGCCAGAGAGGATACCGAACTAAAGCGCTGTGGGACGATTTCATAATTTGGTTCGGGCCCCTGTGATGACGATCATTTCTCCGCCCCAAGACCAAGTCCAAGACAAGCCCTGCGTGGAGTCGCGCCAAGCAAGAGGTAAAGTTCGCCGCGCGTCCTGGGGCCAATTGACGACAGAGAGATTTCAATCGAAGGCATTGGGATTGGCCTTTCGGATGATTCCTAGTCTTATCGCAACTGAGACATGGTTCAGGTTGCGGAATGAGGGGTACGGTTCAGTTGATCAGCGTTAGACACGGATCAACCACAGGGACATATTTCTGCCCCTCACTCAGAGCTCAAATCAACAGAGAAGGCCTGAACGAGTTCCATCAGTTGCGCGGCATGAATGTTAGTGGAGACGTATAAAAATCTCACATAGAGGCAGTTATGTGGCTGACGGGTGGCTAGTGCGACTCAATGCAGTTGTGGGAGAACTTGAGGCCGCGGAAGTTTGCCGTGGAAAACTTCTGCAAAAGCCGCCGGTTTCCCGTCTCGAGGTTTCAATGTAATTGTCAGGCGCAAAAAGAACTATTCTGGTTCCGCCAGCGGACCACGAGTTGGGGGCGAGATGCCGTTAAGACGGAGATTAAGGAGGTCTGTACAAAATCTGGGCCCTGGGACCCTGGCCTGACTTCGCGAGAACTTCGGGTCACTTCCCGTGCTATTCGTATTGCGTACGGCATAGGCATAGTACGGCATACACGCGCGCGTACATATTCCTCGTAGGGTAGTGTTGGAAGGTCGGGTGGGTAAGTCTTCTTCCTACCCCTATCTTCAACACCACCGCAGTAGGGCCATTTATTTCTTTGTAACAGGCTCAGCCCAATTGGACAAACAAGCCGTTTTCGAGCCTCGGACGAACAGAACGCCCACTTCGGCCCCGAAGACAGCCAGTGAGGTTGGACCGTGTTGATTAACTTCGGACGACCGTTCGTTTCCTGGCGTTTCGCATCGTGGAACACCCCTGCTCAATTTAATCTATCCGTAGGCCATCACAACGCCTCGCCCCTGGCCCACCCCCTGAGCCTGGCCTAGATGAATCCTCTCTGCTCAGAGACTTCATAGCAAAAGAACGAGAAAGAATTATAGCCCCACAATAACGATCCCGAGGAGAAGGGAACTCGCGTGGAAAACAAACCCTACTCGTTGAATAGGGAATAATTCAGCCCTTTCCACTACCCGGCACTGCTTGCCCGCTTCGGCCGATCCTCCGGCTTCTGATCCGGGGTTCTCACCGAGCGGACGTCACCCGACAATCCATCACCACCTGTTTACCTGACTCGCATTATCATTGTGCATTACCTTATTCGTGCAGTGCCTCAACTCGTGATGGGTCGCTGTCGTCCCACCGCCCACGTTGCCGGTACCCGGCTGTGCCAACGTCCTTGGCCGCAGTAGCGTGGTCTGGGACTCTGGGTCGTCATGATGGATCTCGAGATGTTGGCCCCTCCCCAAGATGGAGTCGACGACCAGGGACGAGGCTGCCGTCTGCTCCGATATGAACCTTACGGACAGGGGCAACGTCTTCGGAGAACGTGGGATGAAAAGATATAATAGCTGCTGTAGTATCGCAGCGGCCTCTGTCGTAGGCTTGCCCTGGTCTCTTCTCTCCCTCATCGTTGCCATCACAACATCAATTTTTTCATTCATTTTTTCTCTTGCGCTGGTTGCTCTTGACTTTTCTGCCCTCTGTGACGGGTGTACTCTCTCTTCGACAACCATACACGTTCTCTTCCGTGTATACCGTTCACTTCCTCCGTCCTCAACTTCGACGACCACTTTGATAACCACACTCTTTCGAGCAACCGACTCTCACAATCTTTGACACCATGTTCAAGTCCCTGATTACCACGGGACTCCTGGCCCTTGCGGCCACGGCCCAGCAGACGACCTCCTACGTCGACGCTGCCACCGAGATCACCTTCCAGCGCTATGCTGACAAGTCTGGCTTCGCCTTCGGTGTTGCCCTTCCCTCGACCCCGGGCAAGGACTTCATCGGCCAGATCACCGCCCCCATCTCCGCCGGATGGGCTTCCGTCTCCCTCGGTGGTCCCATGACCAACAAGCTCCTCGTCGTCGCCTGGCCCAACGGGGACTCTGTCCAGACCTCTCTGCGCAAGGCCTCGGGATACTCCAACCCGGATGTCGTCACTGACGCCGGCATCTCTCTGAAGCCCATCGAGTCCGGCATCTCTGTTAACGCGACCGCCTTCACCTACACCTTCCTCTGCGAGGGCTGCATCACCGGCTCTACCGACTCCTTCACCGGCACCGCTGATTCCACCACCTTCGGCTGGGCTTACAGCACCACTGCCCTCACCGACACAACCAGCTCCTCCGTCGCCCTCAACTACCACGGTGCCGGTTTCGGTCTTTTCGGTGCCAACCTCGCTGACGCCAAGTCTGCCAACTACGCCACCTGGGCCGGCAAGGCCTCCGACGCCGTCACCACCCCCGGCACCGGCTCCGGCGCTGGCAACGGAACCATCCCCGCCGTCCCCGCCAACGTTACCACCACCATCTCCAACGCCACCTACGACTACATCGTTGCCGGCGGTGGTGCGGCCGGCCTGATCGTTGCCCAGCGCCTCGCTGAGGGCGGCAAGAGCGTCCTTCTCCTCGAGCGCGGCGGTGTCTCTCTCGCCTCCACCGGCGGCAAGGCCACCCTCGACTGGAACGAGACCGTCACCCAGTACGATGTTCCCGCCATGGGCTACTACCTTTCGACCGCCAAGGAGACCAGTGAGTACTGCACTGACACCGCCAGCCAGGCTGGCTGCATCCTCGGCGGTTCTACCATGGTCAACGCTATGATGTGGGTGAAGCCTGCTCCCCACGACTTCGACGACAAGTGGCCCGCGGGATGGAAGTGGTCTGAGGTTGAGGAGTCTGCCAACAAGCTCTACGAGCGAACCCCCGGCACCATCCTCACCAGCAAGGACGGCAAGCGCTACGACCAGGCCGCCTACGACATCGTGTCCAAGTGGCTCTCTGGCAACGGCTTCAGCGAGGTCGATGCTCTCGCCCAGCCCGAGAAGAAGGAGGCTGTCTTCACTCACCCCCCTTGGCTGATCGAGAACGGTCTCCGTGGCGGCCCCGTCCGTGACTACCTTCCCCTGGCCCAGGCCATGCCCAACTTCAAGCTCCAGCTCAACGCCAAGGTCGTCCGCGCCGTTCGCGACGGCACCACCGTCACTGGTGTTGAGATCGAGACCAGCAAGAACCAGCGCCAGATCATTAACCTCAAGACTGGCGGCGCTGCCATCCTGGCCGCCGGTGCCCTCTCTACCCCTCGTATCCTGTTCAACAGCGGTATCGGCCCCAAGGAGCAGATCCAGACCGTCAAGTCCGGCTCTGTGCAGGTCACCCTGCCCGCCGAGGCCCAGTGGATCGACCTCCCCGTCGGACAGAACCTGAAGGACCACCCCATCTTCACCGTCAACCTCCAAACCAAGACTACCCTGGACTCCCTCGCCACCACTGCCTTCACCGCCCCCAACCAGACCGATGTCGACATGTTCGCCCAGGGCTCCGGTCTCCTCACCCAGGCCGGCCAGCGCCTCAACTTCTGGACCACCGTCGAGGCCGCCGATGGCAAGAAGCGCTACGTCCAGGGCACCGTCAACTCGCCCAAGAAGGATACGATCCGCATCAAGGTCTACCTCACCCACGGCCTGACCTCCGTCGGTGCCCTCGGCATCTCCGCCGACGGTTCCACCAAGCTGACCACCGAGCCCTACCTCACCACCGATGGTGACAAGGAGGCCATCACCAACTTCATGGGCAAGCTCATCTCCTTCGCGTCCAAGTCCAACAGCACCCTGACCATGTCCGGCAACGTCACCGCCGAGAGCCTCATCTCCGAGCACACCACCGGTAGCCACTTCGTCGGCAGCGCCGTCATGGGCACCGAGAACGACGGCTCCAGCGTCGTCGACACCAACACCAAGGTCTGGGGCACCGACAACCTCTACGTCGTCGACGCCTCCATCCACCCCGACCTTCCCACTGGCAACACCCAGGCCATCGTCATGGTTGCCGCTGAGCACGCCGCCCAGAAGATCCTCGGCGGCGGCGGCGGCAGCGCCAGCTCCGGCTCCGGCTCCGGCTCCAGCACCGGTTCCGACAGCGGCAGCAGCACTGGCAAGGCCGGCTGCAAGCGCTCCATCCCCCGGCCTCAGCGCCTCCAGCGCTTCCGCCGCTCCCACCGCTTCTAAGAAGCACTTCGTGTCACTATAGCTTTTGAGTCATCCTTTTCTTGACCGATTTTCGTCTGTAAATAAATAGTGAGGGCCTCTATGGCCCTGAAATTGTGTATACATACTGTTACCAAGACTCCTCTGATGTGATCCTGACGTGATGGTTGCCGTGAGTCGTTATGGGGTGTTTCTAAATCGGTTCCGTTCCCCCTTAAGTGCTCTCGTAAACCTTGCGTTCGTTCCCCTTCGGACAGTCGTTACAGTCCGCGCAACTTAACCTGGGCCGACCATGTGGCGAAAGCCCTATTCGTCTGAAGTAGGCAAAGTCTCACCAACAGCTTGATTGCTAGCTGAACTCAGCTTACTACGCCAAAGTTGTCCCCCGCACAGATGATCCCGCAAAGAGAGCCGTGCGCCAGGGCGTCTCAAGAGCCGGCACGGCCTCCATCTTGTCGGTCAAGGGCATCTTATGTGGAATAAGGTTCACCACCGCGTTGATCCGGGCAGCAACCAAAGCTCTTATTGCGAGTCATGAACGATGGGGCCAGTAAGGCTTCTCGCTTCGCTCGCGTTCGTATCATCCACGGGGAAGTAACGTTCGGTAGCACTATGTAATCAAGAAAGGAAAACGGGAAAACAAAAAGACGTAAAACGCTAACTCCCCGCGCCCATCCACCTTTCTGCCCAAGGCCTCGAGCTTCGTCTCCCTTCACCCCTGACGACAGCAGAACATCAACACTACGCCGCTCGGGTCGGTCCTCGAATGCTCCATTTCGCCGCTATGTGCGCAAGATGCGGCCCGCCTCGACCCTGGCTGCCGCGGCCGCCTTCGCGATGCTCCCCGTAGGCTGTCGCGGCGAGATCGACCTCTCGCAGCGGGATTCCAGGCTGCCGGCCTGCGCGGTAGGCAAAATAATCTCATCCCATGCCTACATCGTGGTTCGCGAGCGCTGACGAGGAGCCGTGCCCTGCCCTCAGGCCGCGTGCTGGCAGAAGTCGATTCCCGAGGTGTGCGGAACGTGGGAGAACGCCCAGTGCATCTGCCGCGACGGCGACTTCGATCTGGACGTGACGCAGTGCATGTCGAAGTCGTGCCCGCGGCTCTCCACTTTTGGTAAGCCGCCGCAGATCCTCATCGGACGCGGAGAAAGAGACAAGACCTTGGAACTAACCATCTGTCTAGAGACGCTGAGGGAGTGGGATACCATGTGCGACAGGACTCGGCGCGACAGGAAAGGAGATGTCTGGCCGTTCTTACCCATCCATCTCTTCGCCATGACCTGCGTCGCGGTCCGTCTCTACTCCAAGTCCTGGATCATCCGCAGGTTCGGCTTGGACGACTGGGTCATTACTGTCACATACGTCTTATACATCGTCTGGTTCTCCATCGGGCATCATAGTGAGTACACATTACGTCGTCTGTGGCCGGGGTAGAGACTAATGGATACTCCTAGTTTTCCAGAAGGCCTTCGGAATGGACATCTGGTGGACAGACCCCGATACGCTCACATGGGCATTGAAGGTGAAGATGCACCCCTCGCTTTGCTTCTCATCCCCTCGGGCGTGCTGCTGACGTGTTGCTGCAGCTCTTTTACATCGACGCTCCAATCTACCTCGTCCTCCTAGGTCTGACCAAGGTCTCGATATTGTGCTTCTATCTCCGCCTGTTCCCCTACGAGCGATTCTGCCGGCTCTGCTACGTGCTCCTGGCCATCGTCATTACCAGCACCGTCGCTTGGGTGATTCTCGCCATCGTGCAGTGCAGGCCGATATCGTACAACTGGGAGGGCTGGAAAGGTGACTTCGAGGGCCCGGTCCAGTGCATCAACCTCAACGTCTTCTTCTGGACCACGAGCGCCATCGGCATCACGTTGGACACGATCATCCTCATCATGCCCATGCCGCTGCTCCTCAAGGTCAAGTCGACTCCCCGGCGCAAGATTGCCATCATAGCCATGTTCAGCCTGGGCATCATCATCATCATTGCCAGCTGCCTGCGCCTCCGCTTCAACATCATGTACGGAGAGTCGGTGAACATCACCTGGGACTACGTCGACCTATTGATCTGGACTGGCGTTGAGGTCGCCACGAGCATCGCCGTCACGAGCCTGCCATCTATCCGGCTGATGCTGCATCGGCTATTCCCCGGTCTCTTCAGCCGCATCTTCGCCTTTGGCGGCCACGTCGACATGGACCGCGAGCAGTACATGGTGGTTGGGGAGGTGCGCGAGGGCGACGTCGAGAGGATGGGTATGGAGGGGATCACGCGTCGACACAGAAAGAATCACGACACAAGCCAGCCGCCACCGACGATAGGAGGCGGCACGCCGCGAGGCAGGACAACGATGGACAGGCGACCGAGCGCCGCAAGGATCGATACACTCAAGCCGAAAAAGGTGGTGACCGAGGCCAGTCGAATTCTGGCCAGCATCATCGGCAGCAGCAACGACTCGCTGTACCGCCCCTCTATATCTCCCGACGACACGACCGACGATTCGATAGTTATCGCAAAAGGGGCCGTAATAAAGATGGAAGAAGTTACTACCGAGACTGCTAGCGAAAACACCGCAGTGGGTCGCAAGTCGAAGGAATCCGACGACAGGGACACGGATTTCAGCGATTGGAGGAGCGTCAAGTGGGATTTGAGCCCAGATACTACTACTGATAGAGAGGGATGACACTCTGCCAAGATAAGAGGACAGGGAGAGAATACTGCACGCGGGACAACTGGAAATCGACATGACATGATGAAATGAGGCGAATGGAGTATCAGAACCCGAGGTATTACGGATAAAGCATAATATACTGAATTTGATTTGCATAATCTAACGCCATTAAACGCGTTTCCTCGTCTTCCCCTTGTCGCATAGTTTGGTAGGCAGGGAGGGTGTTCCCAACGTTTTGGCTTGCCGCCTGGGTTAAAATCCGCAATGGGACTTAAGCGATAGGCAGCCACCGCCATTCAGGTGAGAGTTTTCGGTCGAGGCGTGAGGTTGCCTGGTGCACTTGCGGTGGACAAAGCCACAATCTTTTTTTTTCATAAAATTTTTCTTATATATCTATCTCTGCATCTTTTTCTCATTGCTTTTCGTTTTATCTGCGGTCATCATTCAACATCCAGCATCAACACCAGACAAGACCGAAACCATGCCCAATGCAAACCCCTCGGCCGACTCAGAGGCACCGGCGGAGCCCTCGTTCACGTTATTATACAAGTTTCCGGTGGAGATGCAGCAGGAAATCCTCAAGAACTGTCTTCCAACCGACCTCGTTTGCCTGTCTCTGACATGCCACTATCTTCGCAACCTAGCACTCCCGATGATCCCAAAAAAGCCCCGCCTCAACTCCTACGACCAGACCAACAACCCAATCTCGTGCGAATGCGGGGTTGTAGACGCCAAGGTAGTATACTATCCATTTTGGTACGACCACAGAAGACACGAATTTTCTCCCGATCTTACGTTCCGCTGCCCCAAGTGCCAAGAGCGTAAGAAATACCCACCAGGACACAGGACTTGCCCGAGGCTCAGCTGCATGCATTGTGAGTGCATCACCTGTCCACTGAGCGAGAGACTGAAGCAGTGGACGGGAAAGAAATGGAAATATTGTGACCGGTGTGTCAAGTTCACGAACAAGAAGAAATACCACAATGGGCGTTGTAAGTCTGCCTTTCCTGTTCTACTGTGACGGTTTCAGGGACGAGTCTCAGCTAATACTCCGAATGCAAGGTTTACATGAGGGCCCAAGGAAGCTCCGGGCGCCAAATAATCACTGGACGCACAAGAAGGGACAGTCATACGGCCCTCGATGGTGGCGAAAGTGGGGGACATCCAACATCGATCGTACAGGCTATCTTGTTGCGAACACCGAGGAAGGATTGACCACAGCTGGGCCAAGGAATACGAGAGTCGTGTAGGAAGTTATTTCGTGGCGGAGAATTCAAATCACAGAGAGGAATGCACCAACTATGGCCAGAACTCTTGTAATGTTCCTGAAAGGGTCGAAATGAGTTGGTTTCTTTATT
Source organism: Colletotrichum plurivorum (assembly GCA_014235945.1). Taxonomy (NCBI): domain Eukaryota; kingdom Fungi; phylum Ascomycota; class Sordariomycetes; order Glomerellales; family Glomerellaceae; genus Colletotrichum; species Colletotrichum plurivorum. Next base: position 76,380 of record WIGO01000061.1, read on the forward strand.
TAGAACCGGACTTTGAATAACATGATATTTTATGAAGTTAGATGCGATATTTAATTCATCTGTGTTGTGAGCTGCCTGAATAAGGCAATAATTTGAGATAATTTTTGGCAATATAACTTCAAACAATTCTATAGTCCTCGAAGGCGTAATTCTGTGTGAGATATGAACGATCGTGTACCCGATTATCTGGCTGCAAGATTTCCGGCCTTGTTAAGAATTACATCAACACTTCAATGACTCAAGTTTGAAGAAGAGCCGCCGATATCATCTCCCCATGATGCTGAGGCAACCGTTAGACTTGGATGGGGTAGCCGTTTGTAACTGTATCTATCTTTTTATCAAATTTCAATGGGTCTACGCCAGCTCGCTCCAATAGAGCATGCCTATCGACATAAGGTATAAACAGCCGGCATCTACAGCCTGGTCATTCACTTGAGAGGCTCAATCCTGTCCGTTGCTTGGCTGGCTGTCGGCTGAGAAATCGATTTTACTACCAAGCGCCATGGGCGTGCCGGTTCTCGATGGATGAATCTGGCAAAACATCGACGAAGGAGAGGAGGTGACGTTGCAATTCGTTGCCTCGGCTGTGACGCAAGCCCCGCTCAACAAGCATAGAGTAGCAGCGGACTGGGCAACATCAAGCAGGTAACGAAGAAAATGAGGGGAAGTCCGGGATAGTGAGGGGAATTTCTCCGTCTTGAGCTCCCGGTTACAACGGATAAATCACATATGTATCACTATACCACACTGTTGAGCGCGGGGGAGATGTTAAGAGATGACTGTACGTGACATGATTCATGAGCGCCCGACCTCATAAGAACCGGTTGGAGAACAAACCTGTCTATATCATTTTGTTTGCAACACAGTAGTCGGGAGAAGGTAACAACATGACAGCAGGGCCACTCCCAAAAATGCCCCAAGTTCTCGGTCGAGCTCTACAAGGCACCAATCATCTCCAGTCTCAGATGCTGCTCCTGATCGCGTGCCTCCTCCTGGTCATCTCCCCGGCCCACGTTCAAGCAGCTCCGAATGCCTACCTACGGACCCCCTCGCAGCGTCAGCTTGACTGGCACCGCCTAGAGTACTACGCCTTCGTCCACTTCGGTCCAAACACCTTCACGAACGAGGAATGGGGCCGGAGCCAGCAACCCCCGGCCGTCTTCAACCCGACGGCGCTAGACACCGATCAATGGGCTAAGTCGTTCGCCGACGCCGGCATGTCCGGCGTGATCCTTACGGCGAAGCACCACGACGGTATGGCGCTGTGGAACACCTCCACCACCACCTACAAGATCGCCAATGGCCGCTGGGCTGAGAACCGCACCGCGGCCGGCCTGGACGCCGACGTCGTCCGCATGGCCGCTGCCTCGGCGAAAAAACACGGCCTCGCCTTCGGCGTTTACCTATCCCCCTGGGACATTCACCGCGACCCGGCTATGCCGAAGCCCCTACTCGCCGGAACTATCTACGACGAGCCTCAGATCTTCGGCGACGACAGCCCTGGCGACTATAATGACCTCTATCGCCGCCAGTTGACAGAGCTGGTTGATATGAAACTGCCGGACGGAAGCCCCGTCTCGCTTTTCGAGATCTGGCTCGACGGCGCCAGCGGCTCCAACACCGTCCAGACGTTCGACTGGACCGGATTCCGCGACATCATCCGAACCCATCAGCCAGGAGCCATCATGTGGGGCCACCAAGGCGTTGACGCCAGATGGGTTGGCAACGAAGACGGCGTCACAGGTCCAACCAACTGGCACACCATCAGCCGGACGCAAGATCAAGCCCGTCTGAGCGAGGCTGAGCTACAAACTGGTTTGCGCGACGGGCTTTACTGGACACCGGCCGAGGCCGATGCCCGGGTCCGGGATGGCTGGTTCTGGCATCCCGACGAACGGCCCAAGACAGGACAGCAGCTCTTCGACATGTACTTGCAGTCCGTAGGCCGGAGCGTGAGCCTCCTGTTGGATGTACCGCCTGACACTACAGGGAAGATAACTGCGGAGGACAATGATGCGCTGATGGAGTTTAAGCGCCTCAGAGAGGCCTTCCTGGGCCAGAACCTGGTGACTGCAGATTCGAACGTCACGGCTAGCAGCGTCCGAGGTGGCGATGACTCTACTTCCGGGCCTGCGAACGTCTTGGACGGGTCGACCGATACGTATTGGACCATGGACGACGCTGAGCGGACCGGCTGGGTGGATATCAACCTAGGTGGCAGGGCTCGCGTCGACGCCATCATCGTCCAGGAGCACATAGCCCTGGGACAGCGGGTTGGCGGTTATGCCGTCGACGTCATGCAAGCTGACGGGACGTTCGAGACCGTCGTCAACGGAACGTCTCTTGGGTACAAGCGCATCGACAGGCTCGAAACTGCAGTCGAGACTACACGAATCCGGTTCCGGGTCACGCAAGCAAATTCGGTGCCTCTGATTGAAAGTTTTCAAGTGCTCGGCACCAAGTCTGTCTGAAGCATCAATTGTGATAGATTACGGTGGATTTGCAGCTTATAGAAGACGTACTCTTTTCTCGAGGCCTCGTCTTTACATATTTACTAGCCTCTAAACGAAGTTTATCGGCGGCAGTTTCTGCCCTGATAACCCCAGCTCATAGTTTTATGCCTCAGAATAAACCAGTTTCGCGTTTAAATTGTCACTGAAGCAGCCAGCGTTTAAAGTAGACAACTGGCCTAACACATGGTTGATGGTTGAATGACTGAATAACATCACAAGTCTCCGTAGCTCCTACGTTCCCTGATTCACTCCTTAACGGCTACTTCCTCTCTGACAATCCGATACCGACCCTGATCAGCATCAATCTCAAGCCTCCCACGAAGAGTGCCAGCCAGCTTCTGCAAGTTCTCGTTGGTCTGCGGCCCGTTCACGTAAACCTCGTTCTCTGCCCACCCCATCAGGGGGTAGAACAACAGGGCGAGGAGCGAGTCTTTCAACAGAGGCGTCTGCCTAGTCAAGACTACAGTCGTGAAGAAAAGGCCCAGCGCCAGAGCGACCGCCGCTACCGGCAGCGCGAACCAAGCCCACCGCACGCGGATGAAAGTCACCCTCCCGAGCGCCCGCCCCCCAGTGAACATCGTCGCGTTCTTATTGTCCCCCGGGTCGATGCTGCGCACCTGGTCGGTGAGGACGGCCTCCAGATTTCTGGTGAGGTTCGCGATGTCGGCCCGGTACAAGAGGTGCTGCATCTGCATCGGCGAGTCCGGCCTCGCCTCGTTCGTCGCGCGGCCTCCTGGGAATTCTTTGTACTCGCTCGTGAGGAGGTAGTGCAGGTAGAACGGTAGGTCCCACTCCAATGTCATGGTGAGCTTGTACTTGTTCTTCCCATCCAACGTCGCGAAGATGTTGTTGTCGAAATCATTGTATTTACTCCTCTCATCTCTCGAGCTCCACTCGAGAAATTCCTCCGCGACATCCTCATCCTTGAACTCAATGACGCCGTCTGTGGAGTTCACCCGTCTGTAGGTCTTTCGACACCATCTGAAGTTCGCGAGAAAGACGACTGGGGTTCTGGGATCACTCTTGGACGTGTATTTGTACTGGTCGAACTTCTCCCCTTCGTGTCGTATCACGATCAACTGCCCGAGCCAACCGGTGGCGCCGTCGGCGTTCAAAAAGGTCGAGTTGAGAACCGCTGACGCCCGCGGATCATTCGTGAGGGAGTCGTAGTCGATGTAATGCATCATCATCTCGTGCTTGTCTTCTTTCCCTGGTCGGTCATCGCCCAAGGAGATGGTGTAGTTACATGTCTGCGCCGGTTCCCCAGGAAAGTCGCACTTCCGGGTCGTCTGCTCCGTCACATTTCGAAAGGTCCGGCATACGGCCAGGGTGTTGAACTCTTCCCACTCACAGCGAGTTGCCGGCGCAGGGCAGCGAAACTGCGGCTGAGAGGAGTGGCCGGCGAGGGCTTGAAGGACTTGACTCTGGAAAGCAGGCAGGTCTTCGTTCGTTTCCCTCTTCTGCCCTGTTGAGACGTGCATATCAGTAAGATGATTGATCGACGAGGCTGCAGCACTTACAGTTCTCAGTCGCTACCGAGCGGAAGCCTTTGGAGAAGTACTCGTCGGCCCTGCCGATGGCAACATCAATGTTCGGAATCTCTTGGTACAGACTGGGGTACTCCAAGATTTGCTGGGCGCTCGGGGAGATCGCGAGCGTGAGGATGGTGGCTAGGGCCAGCGCGCAGGCGAGCTTCGACTGGAGCAGAAGATGGCGGATCATCAACAGCGATCCCCATGGGCCCCGGCTTGCGCCGTCGAACAGCTGGATGTGGTCAAGCGGCCGAGCCTTGAGAAGCAGGTGTCTCCACTTGAGCTGGCTGATGCTGCTCCCCAGCGGGACCAAGACCGCCGTTCTGACGACGGTCGTCAAGACGGCGACAATGGTGTTAGGAGAAATGAGCAAAGGCCACTGATCCAAAACCTCTCCGTTGGCTTCGCCAAGCGTCACGGCGATGAGTATCATGCAGATGACGGCAACCGCGGCCCCACCAAAGTCCCAGTACCACCAAAAGTGCGTGGCTTTGACCGTTTTGCCCTCCGCAATAGCTGCTGGTGCTTCCGAGTCTTCATCATTTTCTGAGTTGTCTGATACGTATGGTGGACTGAAAGAAGAACGTCGTGGGGAGTCCTCGCGGAGAGGAACTCGGGTGAAGCCTGATGGTTCCATGTCTGCATTTGATTGATCGTCGTGTCTGGCGTCAGAAACGCGCCTATGGTAGAGAGAACCCTCAGACTCTATCTCTACGGGTGACACGGCATCGTCTGCTGCTTCGGTGCGGGAATCCAGAAGACGTTGATGCTGCTGTGGAAGCTCCATATCTGGTGTGTAACAAATTCGTCGGCGGTTGAATGGGAGCAGTCCAGATTCTGCACGCGATGGGGAATAGAGGACAGTATTAAGTACTCAAAATCGAAGGGCAGATACAGCCTGATTCGAGTTACACAGATCAGAGCGCTGCCATCATCACGTCTGCCTCGTCTCCGGGCCATGCCCAACGTTCATGATTTCAATTGGTCGCCTGATAAGGCGGGATAAAAACGAAAACAACCATGTGCATAACACCGCCACGGCCAGAATGCTAGCAACCAATAGACACCTGGCAGGCCTCAGCTGATAAGCGACGGACGTCACCTTGTGTGCCACGTCTCGAGGCGAAGTGATTGAGCTCTTTGCGACACTGAAGCCCAAAATACTCAAGTAGCAAACCGCAAAGAGCCTGTCTTCTATTGAACTTGATGGCGACGGAATTACCTCCCACTTCCAGAATGTCCGACCAAGGCAGCCAATAGACGTCGCGAAGATGCGCCCAGAAAATGAGATGCTGAGCTGCAAATCCAAGTCTGCGGTCTGACCCTCTGATCTCCTCAGACGTGATACTGCGATACCACGAGATAGTGTGTGATGGAGAAAAGTACCAAGCTGGTGTGGCAATAGGGAAGGAATACATGATGCTCGAGCTGTGGATGTGGAATAAGATCCTTCTTTATTCATTGATAGCTGGTACTCATTTTAAATGGCCTCGACTCCTAGTCTCTTGAATCGCAGCATTTCATCGATCTACATGGGCTCAATCAACCTGTAGCTACTTATCGCGATTTGGAATTTCAGCGTTCAGACTAATGCCCCGTGCGTGACCTTGAGTTACGATCTTCCGTGTCCCTTACACGTAAAAGTACTCAGCTCACCTGTTAACCTTGTTCCCTCAAAGTCAGTAACTCCAGGGCGATCGCGGTATGCCGGAGTAATGTTGCTAGCTCCATCTTGACTTATAACTCAAAACCAACAGTTACATCCATCTACGTAAAAACAAGCCCACCCCATTGTCTCACACTGTAGACAGCATTGAGTGTCAAGTCGATCTCTCCAACTCTCCTCAACTACCTCAGGTAGTAGTAACAAATACAAGTGTACTCACCTAACTAATTGCGACAGTCAGTTCAACCTCAATTGCAAAATCAATTCACAAAACCCCATCCTGCAACTCCAGAGACCATCGGCCAATGCCCAAATAGCGCCAAGCCCGCACCAGCGCACGATCAATTGGAAGCTCTCCACCACAACCAACATTGTCCCCGATATTAATAGCAACACCACATTACCCCACTCTATCGGACATAACACAGATCCATACCGACAAGCGAACGCACCCTCCGAAGTTCACCCAGAATCAAGGACATTTTCTCGCAACAAAACCGAGAAGATCATCAGGGGACCGAACTTGCTTCCCGGAGAATGCCCACCATACCCCCTTTTCCATCGCGTGCTGAGACGCGCAAGTCCACAAAAGGCCCCAAAACTATTCCCACAGCTTCTTCAGCGAGAGATCCGATGCTGCCCCTTGGCGATAGCTTGTATTGGCCTCTCGTGCTCCACACCGGGCTTCGTCCATGCCGGACCCTGGTTCGATGGAACGGGTGCGGTGGGGGTGGATCGTCATCGCTGTGGGAAGATCACTCCACTGCCTGCGACGAGGACAGAGTGCGACCGTTGGCCAACATTTTTCTGGCGCGATTTGGGAAAGTTGTTTGGATCCGCGGCCCGATTCGCATGATTGATCAGGAACGCGATGCTGCTTCGAAAATGAGCTTTCCACAGAGCATCGAAAAGAACTGCGTCTGTGATGTCCGAGCGGTCCGGTATACAACCAACAGTCAAAGATCGAGGAAACCCGCGGAGTGAACGCCTATTCAATCCACATGAATCTCAAATCCGAATGCAAAAGGCATCGTCGCAGCAGGGGAAAACATCTTTACATCCCGATAAATTGAGATTTTCCCTCCCTTGAAATGGAATCGACGACATGCGTCCTCGGAGCCCGACTCCGACTCCCGCCCTCATCCCACCGGACACGCCTCGTCGTCGCAAGGCCGCGCACAACTTCCAAAGCCGCAGTGGGTAAAAACGTCAGCTGTGGAGAGCAAGGGAAATTGGACCCGCGCCCGCACAGCCACTTCGACGGGAACCCTTTTAACTCGGCGACGCTTCCGTACACCTTGGCAGGTCCTTGGGGGGAAGGGATTCTCGACGATTAAAGCTTATGCCAAGTATTTCGATCAGTCTGCTTAGCTTCGTCCGAATCAGTTCTCTTCTCTCGGATATCCTTGGCAACAAACAAGACGTCAGTCGGTCAAGATGAGGATTACACTCTCGTCGATAGCGGCGGGCATGAGCCTGGCGGCTGCCGTCAACGCCCTCGATGTTACATGGTCAGACGATGGTAAGAGGCAGCTTCACAACTGTCGAGATATCTTGACGAAACTGACCTTACCTAGAATCGATCAAAAGTGCCGCGAGCACAGCCGCCTATGGACTGGTAAAATATTACACGGGCAACAACACGGGCGACGTGCCGGGAAACCTGCCAGATCCCTACTACTGTAAGCCCCAACACCACATCCTCAACCCCCAACAACCCGCGTGCTGACAATGTCCGGCGTCCAGGGTGGGAGGCCGGCGCCATGTTCGGCACCCTCATAGACTACTGGTGGCTCACGGGCGACGACTCCTACAACGCCATCACGACGCAGGCGATGCTGCACCAGGCCGGCAAGGACAGCGACTACATGCCCGAGAACCAGACCCTGACCGAGGGCAACGACGACCAGGGCTTCTGGGCCATGGCCGCCATGTCGGCCGCCGAGCACAAGTACCCGAACCCGCCGTCGGACGAGCCGCAATGGCTCGCCCTCGTACAAGCCGTCTTCAACGAGTACGTCAGCCGCTGGGACACGTCCCACTGCGGCGGCGGCGTGCGCTGGCAGATCTTCACCTGGAACGCGGGCTTCGACTACAAGAACTCCATATCCAACGGCTGCTTCTTCAACGTCGCCGCCCGGCTCGCCCGGTACACCGGCAACACCACCTACTCGGACTGGGCGGAAAAGGTGTGGAACTGGGAGGTCGACGTGGGCCTCATGACCGACACGCACGAAGTCCTCGACGGCGTGCACTTCGAAGGCAAATGCCCCAGCTCGACCGACGGGACGAAGTGGTCCTACAACGCGGGCATCTTCCTCTACGGCGCCGCCGTGATGTACAACATCACCGAGTCGGACACGTGGAAGACGCGCCTCGACGGGATGATGCAGGACGTCAGCACGGCCTTCGTCCACAACGACATCATTTACGAGTCGTACTGCGAGCCCACCGCGCAGTGCAGCCAGGACGCGCAGAGCTTCAAGGGCTACCTCGCCCGCTGGCTCGCCGCGACGTCGCAGGTGGCCCCGCACACATCGACATCCATCCTGAGTCTCCTCTCGTCGACGGGCCAGAAGGCGGCTGCGGGGTGCTCCGGGTCCCCTGCGTCGGGGTTCGCGGGCCACCCCGGCACGGCATGCGGCTTCTCCTGGTTGAGCGGCACGTTTGATGGGCTTGTCGGCGTCGGCCCGCAGATGACGTCCCTGCAGGCCATCATGTATAACCTCGTCCGGTCGGCCGAAGGCCCCGTCACGGCGAATACCGGAGGCAACTCGACGGGTAACGTGAATGGCGGCAAGAGTGATGATGGCTCGGGGACATCTGGAAAGAAGCTTGCCGCGATTACGACAGCGGACAAGTTTGGGGCAGCCGTGATAACTATAATACTCACGGGCGGTGTCATCGGCAGCAGCATTTTTCTCATTATCTAAATTTCACAAACTACTGTCGGTGTTCACGTCATGTTCAGCGATAACGCTACCAAAAGTTTTTGTAGAGGTGTTTATGAGGAAAACGGAGTTATGGGTCACTTAGAATACATTTTTTCCCAAACGCAGTCAATACGCGCTGATTCATGCATCGCAAGCCGTGTATTTAACAATCAATGATAATTGCACAAGAAGACATCCAGGGGCATGTACCAAAGGCATATCTACAAGATCAAGCTCAACAAGCTGTACCCTACAGCGCGAACCCTCCCTGCACGCGCACGCGCATGAGTATGTCGTACATGAGGTCCTTGGGCAGCGTGCGGATGACCTTCTGCGTCTCAGCGTTGTCCATGAGCTCCCCATGGCGGCAAATCATGCCGACTACAACGTCCTTCATCTCGCGATCCTCATCGCCCGCCTCCCCGTCCCCGCCGCCGCAGGACGTATACACCTTCTCCGCCGCCCGCAAGAAGTCCTCCGTGTGCCACTGGCTGTCCGCCTCGGCCTGGAACTTGTCAAAGGCCAGCGACCGCAGGCCGTCGATGCCGTACTTTCTCGACAGCGCGTAGACGTTGGCGTGGAGAATGAGGCTCTTGGTCTCCTGGGTGCCGTTAGCCAGCGGCTTCACGCCGTTAGTCGCGGAAGGCTTCGCGTCCAGAGATGCACCACCGCCCTCGCTGTGGTTCTCCTGGGCGTTGCTGATGGAGGCAGCCGGGACCTCGGGGGAAATTGGCGACGCAAGAGACTCGTTCTGGGGATCGGGAGACCCGATGCGCTCGGCCTCGTGCTTGGCGGCCTTATTCCGCTTCTTTTGTTTCTTGCTGAGCCTCTGCGGCTGGGTGGGGAGGAAGTCGTCCAGGGGCTCGGTCGTATCCTCCTTCTCTGTCTTGTAAGCCTTGTCGTACGTCGGCTCGTCTGCTTTGACGGAGGTACCGCTCAGGTATTCCTGGTCGCCGCCGTTAGTTGAACTGTCGTTATCGTGACCGTTGGTATGGGCGTGGCCGTTGGCGTGGCCGTTAGTGAGACCGTTGGCGTGGCCGTTAGTGAGACCGTTGGTGAGCCCGTTGACGTCTGGCACATCCGGGGTAGGCTCCGATGGATAGTCGAGAAGGTACAAGTAGCGAACTACCATGCCAATGGCTTGTGGGTCATCGTCTGGGAGATTCAGGTAGTTGCTGCGAGCCGCCTGAGTTTGAGTTAGCGGAAGCTACCTTTGAGCGAGGCCAGATCGCTAGGCGTCGTTCGACAGGCTTGCCTTGACCCCAGAATCGCGACATTGCGCCGCAAAGTACTCCGATCTCGGGCACACAATGGCCTTGTGGACTGGATATTCGCAATCGCGACTGGCGATTGTGAGATCGGAGTATTGCGAGTCCTCGTAGAGACTGAGGTGTCAATGTGTTAGCCGGCGCACTTGGTGAGTTCGAAGGGCCACGACTGTACCTCTTTAAAGAGCTTCGAAGCTCTTCGACAGCTTGAGCGGTCATGATGGTGGCGTGTGTGTAGTCTCGAAAGAGTATGGATCGTGAAGAATGACCCAAATGCTTCAATCCGAGAGGAAAGAACAGATCCTCTACCTCAATACCCCAACTGCAGTACTCGAGAAGAAGCTCGGTTGGTGTTCAATCGGCAGACTGGTGGCCCAAGGGCGATATTTGTGCTCGCAACACACCTTCAGAGCTGTTTCCGGCTTCACAACGGTGAGGCGACTCTGCGTCTTGCCAGCCTGATCAGCTCAGGGCAGCTTTCCAGAGCCTGCTTCACGCAGCCCTCCATCTCCAATTCGACTCGAAGTCAGGCGAGCCTGGGCCGCGATGAGGCGGCTTGAAAAGGCTCACCAGGACCAATGGTAGCCCCGACGGCTTGATGGTGTCCTCACCGGGGTCGCACGGCATGGGGCGACGGCCGCAATGCATTGATACCTGGACATTCTCCGACCAGTCAATTAGTCCCGGACAGCGCCTCGGTCACGGCTCGGCCTGCGGGGGTCAGCGAATCGCAGGGGAAACGCACAACACCCTCTCGCAATGGAGAATGCGGGGAAGACAGTTGCCTCTAATGCGTCTTGTCGTGCTGACCGAGAGATTCGCTGGCGCCTGAATTGAGCTCTCCGGTTGACGGGAGCTGCTCCTGCTGTCGATTCCAACAGGGCGGTTTGATTGCAGACTCATGCAATGACGATTCTGGGGCTCGGCAATCCCCCGACTTGGTAGCATACGTGGACGAATGCAATGCTGCCCGTGGCGTTCCGTGCCTCTTTTCTGGTTGCCTGATGGCGCTGTAAGATGGCGGCAGCGGCGTGGTGACGAAATATCGGGTGGGCGGATGATGATGTGATTTACGAGGAGACAAGGGAAGATGAAGGGCCGGGAGAGAGCATAACGAGAGGAGTAGAAGCAAAAGGAGGATCAGAAGAAGATATCAAGCCGACTTCAACGACGGTTTCGTGAAACTTGGCCGACGTCGAGTAAACAGCAGACGGCTCGCTGCCTCGTTCGGGTAGACGCGGTGGTTCGCCAGAGCAGAAGCCGGGAATGCAGGCTTAACGACCTGGGATCATTGGACTCTCGGGATTGCAAATCATGCCCGAGCCGACGAATGGAAGCACCCGGGCCGACCTCCTGCCGATCGCCTTCTTCTCGGTACACCACGCCTCTCAGCCACCGAGAGAAGGAGCAGCAACAAGCAGACGCAGGTGATATTTTTCACATACATTATATTGACCTGGAACAGCAGCATGAGCAATACACGGTTTTGAGAGCCTAAACATTGCCTTCCATAAAAAATGTGTACGGAGAAAGACCCAATAGCCCCTCGTCGACTGATCGAAACACCCGGTTGAGCGAACCGCAGCCGCTTTGCTCATGTCTGATAATGGGTTCGAGAGACCAGAGAAATGAAGCGAATCAGTCGTATCCTTCCTACATGGCATCTTTCAGAACCTCAAACGCCTCCTCGCGGGTGCCCCTGAAACGCTCCTCGGCAGCAGTCCAGTTGATGATCTTCCACACGTTTTCGACGTACGACGCCTTGCCGTTTTGGTACTGTCAAAGTCCTTCGTCAGTCCACAACTCTCACAGCACGTTTCTTCTATCATCGGACTCACCTGCAAGTAGTACGCGTGCTCCCACATGTCGATGCCGATGATAGGCACCTCCCCGCCGACGACAGGGTCCTGGTCCTTGGTCGTGACAACACGAAGGCCGCCGTCGGCGCCAGGCGCCTTGACGAGCCACCCCCAACCGGAGCCCTGGATGCCCATCAAAGCAGAAGAGAAGGCGCTCGTCAGTCCGGCGAGGCCTCCAAAGGTGGCCCGGACCTGCTCCATGAGCGAAGGGGCGGAGCCCTCGGGGTCCGAGGCGTCCTTGGAGGCGGCGGGGGCGAGGTTCTTCCAGAAGAGCGAGTGGTTGATGTGGCCGCCGCCGTTGAACCTGATGGCGTTCTGCAGGGCGATCTGGTCGGGGACGTTGACGTCGGCGACGGCCTTGGAGTAGTTGGCGAGGGCGGCGTTGAGGTTCGTGACGTAGGCTTGGTGGTGCTTGTCGTGGTGGAGCCCCATGATCTCGGCCGAGATGTGCGGCTCGAGGGCCTGAAGCCGGGATATCCGTGAGCATCACTAGGTACCTGGACATGAATAGGACATCACTCACGTTGTGCCCGTAAGGGAGAGGCGGCAGAGAAAACGTCTGGACGGACATGACGGGCGGGCTGTTCTGTGGACGATGATGGTGAGAGAAGAACCAGCGAATGGTGCAGAGGGGAGAAGATGCTCACCATCTCGGCGTATTGAACGGGCTGAGGGAAGTCGCTCGGGGTGTACGAGGCGGCTCCTGCCACGGACGATGACATGCTCGTCATGGCTTCCTTCTCTAGGTAGGTACCTAGGTCACAATCAAATTGCGGGGAAGGAGGGCTCGGTCTGGCTATTGGGAAGGTGATACTTCTGTTCCTTGCTGTTGGCTCTCTGAAAGAATCATCAAATACCAAGTATCTGCTTTGTATTGGGGTCGAGTCTCTTGATGGACCGGAGAGCGGAAGGTGCGACGAAGGAAGGAACGGGGACGCGGGCGGATGACACGGGGCCGTTCGGGGAAGGTCCACTCGGATGTGGATCACGGTGGGTCGGGCCATCGCTGTTCGGATTGGCAGAGAGGCGTCTTAGGTAGGTAATTCGCACCCTCAGGTTCAGTACCTAAGTACCTCCCTAGGTACCTAGGAACCTCACATCCCCTCTAGCTCTAGGTAGGTACCTAGCCATACCATAATACCAGCCCACTACCTATTCCATAGGCATCTTATTGTTGTCGCTATTGTCTATCATTGTCTCTGTCGTCCGTCAATGTCGCCGGTCATTGTCGCCACCGTCTGTCATTGTTTCTGATTTGGTCGGCGTATTTGGGCATAAGGTAACTGAGGTCATGTCTAGACTACAGCGTTGAATTATCAGCATAGGCGAGGTGTGGATGGCACTTAGCTCTCTATTTGACAGGCTGTTTGGTTAAAAATGCCCCATTATTCGATTGAACATCTTTCCTCGCCACTCTTCTCTTATACTTATACACGACTGTCCCTAGTGATACCCTTAATGCTACAGTCATCAATACTTTCTCTAATCATCGCAGGAGATGACGATGAAAAGATGTCGATACTGGTTAAGACGTTGTATCGTCTTCTTGTAAGCCGCGTCCCTCTCCGCCTTCTCGGCCTGGGCCCCCAGGGCAGCGAGGACCCCCTTGATCCTCCTCCTGGCCTCGCCTCGGGACGTCTCGTAATCAAGCTGCTGTCGGAGACGGGCTTGTCTCTTCCTCAGGGTCGGTAGTGCCTGCATCTCCCCAGCACAGTCAGGAAGTGCGCTCAGCTGCGTCCGCAGCTCGATCTCCCTGTCCACGTTACGTAGATTCCGCTCCAGCTCGCTGCCCCCGTCATCCTGCACGTTTCCTTGCTGCGGCGGGCCGGCGAGACACGCCGTCAACGCCGCGTGGATGGCATCTAGCTCCCGCAAGTCGCTAGCGCACTTTGTCAGATCCTTCACCCGCTTCTCGAAGTGCTCAATCCAAAGCGCGCGTAGATCCTGGAACGCCTTCACATCGTCGTGGTCGTGGTCGTGGTCGTCGTTGCTCTTAGGCTGTAATTTAGGGGCCGCTTCGGACATGGGGATGTCGAGGAATCCCGCAAATGCCCCTCTGTCCGTGGCCATCTCCGGGTCCGCAAGCAAGCAGCAGGTGTGCCGCCACGAATCTGCTGCGAGTTCCATTGGTAGTGGGCGTCCGGCGAGCGTGTAAGCTGCAACGGCGACCGTGAAGACACCGCAGTCGTAGTCGTTACCCTGTTCCGGACACGGCTTCTCCACAACCTCCCATGCAGGCTCGTTGCTGTCGAGGTAGATACCCGCGAAACGTTTGAAGATGTCGGCGACGCGGTTGCGATTCGCGTTGGTGGGCATCGAGTCGAACAGTTCGGCGGTCCGGGCCTTGGGGCGCACGACGAGGAGGGCCCAGTGGTTCTTAAGGTGCATCGGCAGCAACAGCGTCTCGGGGTTGTTGGCGAGGGCGGACGTCAGAGCTCGCGCTGGGTCTGGACTATCACGCGTTATGAGAAGCGGCGAGATCACAACGACATTGCTCGAGTTTGGTGTAGCTGAGACGAGCATGGAGATGATGCCGTGAACTGCTTCGTCGTTGAGCCAACCCTCAGGCAAGAGCGTGCGGGAGAGGGATTTGGGCCACGGCGTTGCAGGGCAGGAGGGGGCGGCAAGACTCTCGCCCTCCGAGTCGGGTATTTCGAGCCTTTTCTCGGGCTGAGGCTGCTGCTCGGGTTGAGGCTTCTGCTCGGGTTCGGCCATAAGAGCCTTTGCTCGCCCGTGGACCCGTCTTCGCTTTGGTGGGGGGGCCTTCTCGTCATCGGCGTCGTCGTCCAGCTCTTTGCTGTTGCTCTCTCCGTGGTTCTTCTCTCCGTGGCTGTCCTGTCCGTGGCTGTCCTGTCCGTTGTTGTTCTCTCCGTTGTTGTTCTCTCCGTTGTTGTTCTCTCCGTTGTTGTTCTCTCCGTTGTTGTTCTCTCCGTTGTTGTTCTCTCGTTG